>CAUYPK010010167.1:0-23017 GCA_963574355.1 Loris lydekkerianus
GCCTGAAACTGCCTCTACCAAGATACAGCCAATGTGGTACCATGCCACTGGCCCGACCCTGTCACTCACCTCTTCCCCCGCCTTCTTTCCCTGCCCCTTCTCCACAATAAAAAAATAAATAAATTCAAAAAAAAAAAAAAAAGTAATACTAAATTTATAAATCTGTAATAACTTGACAGCTAAGAAACAGATGATTGATACTTCCATCACAATGCAAATTCATACTTCATAGTTCATAGTTTATTTCACAATCCCAGAGTTCATATTTATGGGATAAATTTTACCTTAAGAAAGGACACTGCAACTCCACCTGAAGTCCTGCATTAATTAATTTAATTCCTTTCAAAGAGATTGGCAATGCTCTTTGAAGGGTAATATACACTTTGACAAGGACTTTTTAAGTACTCCAATCCTTACATATGAAATCTGTAACGCTAAATACCTAATAACACAGAACACCATTGTGACCCAAAATAAGAGTGGGATCTTGTGAATATCAGAAGATAAATGAAATTTTCTGAAGATGTCTAAAGGTCTCTTATTTTAATAGTCCTCGTAAATTAATATCTAACTGGACAGGTACAGTTCCATCAGGTAGGATTCTAGCATTTGTTTCAGTTCTACAGAAAAATGGCTATTGCAGTAGGAGACCCTTAAGAATGTTAAATGATTATGGCACATTGGTAAATAAAAATCAACGGTGCCTTATGGAAGGAATTAAGGAATTGCAGAAGTAAATATTACCAACAAAGATGTGAAATTTGTAAAGTTTATTGCCCTATCTAAATTTATTTGTCTGGCCTCTGTAAATCTAGCTGTGCCGTAATAGATAACTGCATATTGTTATGAAGTTAATCAGGTTGCAGTCTCAAATTCAGCTGTAATGGATGGTGTAATCTGCTTAGTGAAGCAATTCAACACATCTTTGCACATGATATATTAATATTTATTTGGCCAATATTTTCATTTCCATACTCATCATTAGGGAAGATCAAAATGAATTAGGTTTTATATGACAGAAAGAACAGTATTCTTTTATTCACTTAAATCAAAGCTATCAGCTCTCCAGCTTTCTATCCTCATATAGTTCACAGAAATCTTGTTCATATTATCATTATGCAGATCTCCACAGTTATGAACTAAAATTATGCCATCTGTTAACTGTATATCATGTTAAATAGATAATGTTAACTGATAATTAAGAAGTTGCCTGTAAGTGAACCAGAGATTAAGAAATAAGCCCAGGAAGATTAAGAGGTCTGTCCTTTCATGGAAGTTTCGGGATCCAGTCATCAGCAGCATATCATGACATTACTGCCAAAGATCTTGTGTGTCATACTACTGAGAAAGATACACACCAGTTGTTGAGCTTTCTTGCCTTTAAGATGCATAACTAATAAGACCAACGACTGACTTATCTAGGTGTTTAAATTGGAGTAGGGGTGAGAACATGAACTGTCACTGAAGCCAGTACAGGTTTCAGTATAAGACTCTTTGCTCTTTGAGATTTATGATCCCACTTCTTTGATTGAAATAAAAGTATTGGGTAGATAAAGAATCCTATGCTATTTCTGGAAAACTCCATCAAGAGATTTGAAGTAATTTTATTTGTTTTCTATTCCTATGTAAAAATTAACTCAAATATTTGTAGTTTTTACCAGAGTTTATTATTTCATAGCTTTTGTGGGTCAAAATTCTAGTCATAGATTTGCTGGATACCTGCCCTTCCAGATCTCTTACTAGGAACCCAGGCTGGAGTCTCACCTGAAAGTTCAATCGAAAGGAAGTAGGTACTCAAGGTCATTCCCACAGCTATTGCCAGAATTATTTTTGTGGGCTTTTGTAATGCAGATCTCAGTTCCTAATTAGTTTTTAAAGATTCACCTTGTCATATGGGTCATTCCATGGGGAAGTTGTCAGCATGGAAATAACTTCCCTCTTATACAAGTGAGGGATTGAAGGTGAGAGAGTCACATAAAGTGGAAGTCAACTTCTCTCTGTGACCTAATTTCAGACATTGGATACTATATCTCTCACAGTTGTGTATTTACTAGAAATGAGAAACAAGATCCATTCCATATCAGAAAAGGTTCAGATTAAAAAATGGAATTACTAGGAAACATAAATAATTCATGAACATTTTGGGAGTTGCCTGCTATATATATATGTTAGCATTTTGAAGCAAAGTCATCATGAACTCTGCAGTAGAGAAACAATCACTGTGGAAAAAATAAATATGGCATCCCAGTAGGGCCTTAGTACATTTTGATAAAGTAATAATGGAATAATCAGTGATCATGTATCCTGTGTTCCCTATTAGGTAGCAGATTTTATCTAATTTACTGAGTCAGAAGGCTGAGTAAAGCCATTAATGACCAAAACCAAGAAGTCCCCAAAGGAGATGTTTCTACCATTAGCACCATCTGAACTTTAGAATTACCTATTAGCACAGAAGCCCACACAACACTATCTATGACCAAATATCCCATTTCACAAAAATAAAGGTGTAATAATGAGATTATAAAAATACGATTTTCTTGTGCTTTTCAATGTAACCATTACCACGGAAATAATAATCCTGATGTAAATTGTATCACACGTTTGAAGACTCTGCTGAAGAACTCTGAGCTATAATTAATAGGTAACTTTCAGGACGTAGCATACAGCTGAAAATATAGACTGTAAAAGTCACTGTGTTACTGATGGCTAATATACACAGGTCCTGATATTTGATTGTGTATTTGGTAATGGCTCTTCTCAGTATAGTGTTTGATGATTTTTTATTTCTAA
This sequence comes from Loris lydekkerianus, assembly GCA_963574355.1. Classification (NCBI taxonomy): domain Eukaryota; kingdom Metazoa; phylum Chordata; class Mammalia; order Primates; family Lorisidae; genus Loris; species Loris lydekkerianus. The sequence goes on from CAUYPK010010167.1 coordinate 2,791, forward strand.
TTCTTACGATCTTAGGCTATGCCGTTTCAGAAATATTTATCTCTGAGAATGGTAGTAGGGATAATTCTAGCAAGACAAACAATAATACGTTCAGTGAACTAAGAGTTATAAAGACTACCTGACCAGTAATACATTGGTTCAAGTAATTGATTCTAATTGCTCTGAGGATTTACTGAGGTCTGTCCAGAAAGTATCTAACCATGAAGTATGAAAAATATTATTAGTAATGGCTGGGTAGTTTCGGGACAGCTGCATAGTTGCTCTTCCACAATGAGAACAGGGCGGAGTAAATGCAGAACTCAAGAGATTCACTGTAGTATTACTACTACCTCCATAACTGATAGGGACTAGGGTAGCAAACTACTATAATCTCGAAACCAGTAAAACAGGGCAACCTAGAGCACCTGAAAAATGATAGTCTGAATTATCTGGTCAGGCAAACTACCTAGCTGGTGAAATATTGAGAATTAATGGAATTTAAAGTTGCAATAGATGAAGATTGTTAACACTAATTGCAGCCTTATAATGAAGTATAGAGAGAAAATCTATAGTTTGTGTTGCTAATACACCTTAGTCTTTCAGGAAATCATAAAGAACTACAGCAGTAAATTCTGTAGTTGTGCTGCTAATACTCACACCTGTCAGCCACCATCTTGAGTGAAATCCTTTAACCATTGATATTTTTATTTTCCTCTGGAAAAGAAGAAGACATCTTTATTCTCATATGGAAAAAATGGAGCCCAGGTTTTTTAGTTAGCAACCTAATTAAAAAGAAAGGGCGAGAAAGGATCTAATTAGCACATGGGCAGAAATAGACTGGGCACAGCCTGTGCTCATCATTTTCCCTAACTGCTGTTGTCCTTCTCGTTTTTGATTGATATTTCACCCATGCCAGGTCACTGCACCACTTTCAAATTCAAATAAAGGGTACAGCAGAAAGTGGAGCGTAATAGATATGAAGCTTTGCACATATGGGAGGCTAGAACTGCCAGATAAGTACCATCCCTCTTGCTCCAACCAAAGCAAGCTTCAATAAGACACAGATGGAAATAATTACAGCAACTTGAAATAATTAGAGGTATAAAATGAGTTTTGTTCATATATTGTTTTTCAAAGTTTCCCACAAAGATTAACAACAAAGTGATGCTCAGTGGTGGCTGAATGATAACTTACCCCTCAGGCACCCATTTCCCATCCCTGTGTAACTTTACAGTTGCCTACTGGTTCTCAAATGCAGATCATAAATGACTTGCAACTGAACCCTTATTTTAAGGTGTGCTTTAGTGGGACTCTGAACCAAGATGAATGATGTCTGGGGCCCTGAGTAGATGCCAAAGACCAGGAAAGACCAATGAGTATGGTGGAGTTAATGAGCTGTGGAGCGACCAGTCAAAAAATGGGAAATAAGAAACCAGGGGGAACTTCATAGAGATGCTGTTCATTATCTCTTTCTTATAAAGGTGCATTTTTTTCTTCTAATAATTTTATGGAACTCCCACATGACAACAAAACACACCTGCATTGTTTCCATGGCCACTTCTAAGGGTAAGCCAATGTGGAAATGCATCTCGCCACAATGCTGGACAGTTTTTTTCAACCTACCTCTTTTATATTTTCTTTTTTTTACTTTAATAGTTGTATTTCTGGAACAAAATTTGTATTCCTTAATCACTTTTGTTCAGTTTCAGGTTTTATTTAAGAGTATAACCAGGAGAAGGATGGATTTTCATTCTGGGCTAAGGATCTTAATATGCAATTTGATACCAATATGAACCATTAGAAAACTCTTTCAGAGCAAATGACATGGCCATAGTATTATAGGATACTCAATCTTATATGACATGAATGATTCATGTGCAAATTTTGACAGATGTGGTTAATCCATTCAGGAAGATTAATTTTGTCTCTAGCCTTAAATCTGAACTGAGTCACACAACCAGGAAATTTTTTCAAAATGTAAACAGGTGAGAACTGAACTGAAAATACTTATTAATTTGAACATTTTTTCTTTAAAAAATTGAAATTTTATTAGTAAGTTATTTATATTTTGTCATTCAGAATCATTTTCTTTTGCTTAGTTGCAGATAAATACATTTTTGGTTTTGTTCTATATTTTCCTTTTTGTCAAATATTTCTTCTGGGCACTTAAAAATGATTTTATCTTTTGATTTTTCAACTTTGATGTTTGCATCAATCTAATCTATTCACTTGATAATATGTGAAATAACTGATAACACTAATTATTTTGCATGTAATAAATCATATCAACTAAACTGCAAAAGGGACTGTTCCTTTTTGATAAATTAAAATGCAATAAGATATTAATAGTACAAGGTGAATAAGATATTGCTTTGTTTTGATCAGTGAGCTAAACCTGCTCACGAACAATTGACCTTTTCTGGAGATATTTCTTAACCCTGAAAAAAGTAAGTAAAAGTTGTTCCTATATTCTTTTTCATCCTTGTGGTGTGTTAAATCTAAGATAACAAATAGCACAGGGATTATAAAATGAAACAAAGCAGAGTCTGTGGATTACAGTTTAGTCTGTTTGATTGTATAGCTTCAGGGTTCAGATCAACAAATGGTTAGTAACTGCACTTAATCAAAAGGATTCTAGTTTTGCCTCTTTGATGAAATCTTTCAGTTCTTCCAATTAGTGAATATGTATATCCAAATAAAGGAAGGGCGAATCATTTCTCATCTGGTATTGACCTATCAGAGACTTCCATGCATTTAAGGAAAATAGTTTCTATTAATTTTAATAAATAAGAGTGTTATATAAAAAAGGATAATCATCTGAGCCAATGATATGATTCTATGTGCATGTCAAAAATAAGATAAAATTAGACGCACATCAATTTACATATTATTTTTATAAACAAGTACAGTGAGAAAATGAAAATTGAAATTTGATAATTACTATCACATTTTGACTTTATATTATATAATGTTTTCTAAGATCAAAGTTGTGTGTAATTTAACACAAAACCTTGGCATGCCTCTAAGTTTTGCAGTTAAATTCATATGAAATGCAGAGAACAAGTAAAAATGAATATTTCTTGACCAAAAGACTTAAACTTCATGAATGACCAAAAGCCAGTGTAAAATCCTGAAGTACTAGTATGATTGACAGAATTAAGTTATTAATGCACTAATTAATTAAAATTATAAAAACTCATTTTCAGAATTGCAGAATTGTTATCCTAATTTGGCAGCTTTTTATTAAAATAAGAAATGCTTGGAAAAAAAAATGCTTGAGATTTATAATATTTTCAATCAAGTGAGAGTGTGAAATTAGTAATATATGACTTGTGATGTCAAGTGATAGCTTACTCAAACGAAAGTATATAAACAATAACCAATGGATCAATTCATTAGTGAGACTTAGAAGTAAGATTTAATAATGTAATTTATTTGAAATGACATTTCAAATTTGGCAATTTGTTTTGTTGTAAATTAAATATTATGCAAATGCATTTGTTTTCTAGGTTTTTGTTTAACAAAGCCATCTTTGTGAATAATTTATTTACTATATCCTCATAAAATAAATAGCTTTGGAAATATTAACATAATGAAAGCTGATAAATTATGTGCTTAAGAGAAAATACAACATTTATAATCAACCTTGGAATGACTCCAAAAGAAAGTTAATAATACAATGAAATAACAAATCTGCTAAATTCTTAAAACAATCTTATCTACATAATCAGCATTCAGGTTTTCTACGTTTATTTCTAGGACTCACCTTAAACAATAAAGAGCTTAGATAGATGTTGTTCAGAACCTAATAGTAGGGCTTTATTCTCTTCTCTTCCAATATAGATAAAATAAAAGGAACTTAAGTTCAAAGAGAATTGTCAATAAACAAATTTTGGGGTAGGTGATGGTGTTAATTAATGTAAACTGCTTTCCAAATAATTCAAGGATTAATATCGAATTTTGTGTTCTACCTTCTGGTTTCATTTTCTTTTAATCTCCCTTTGAATCTACTCTTGTTTTTTGCCACAAATTATATTACGCCTATGATATCTGTGTATAGCCTGAGATGTTCAGTTTGAACCTTAGCTTCCAGAGTCTAACCCTTTTCTAATACCATTTCTCACCATCCTTGGCCCTTCAACATGATCTTCATTAAAATCACCATAGTCCACAACTTCTTTATTGAATATTTCCTTGACTCTCTTGTACTGACTGAATCATTGACTTTATGAAACCTTATCAAATGTGCTTAGTTTTTCTCCCATACTGTTTTTATGCCTGTTATAATTATATGGTCATTTCTACCTCAATGTTTTTATAAACATGTATAATGCACCCAATCACTTCTTTTTGACTCTAGACATTGGCATTAAAATAACAGGGACTTTTCAATATTCTCAATTTTAAACGTCCCATTCTCCAACACTCACTATTTTCTAGCTCAACCAGTCTATTACACCGATTCCTACAATTTTTCAAATATTGAGATCTGGCAATCAATGAATCAACTATTCCCACATTTTCTCTGCAATATTCACCTATAGTAACTATCTGTGGGACATTATTTGAGACATAATATCTTGTTTAACCTCATTGCTTTTGGGTGCCAAACTTTTTACATCTTTCCCAGTTTTCTCTAAGAAGAATTTCACATAAATTATGGTAACACAATGCATATTTTGGGGTACAATTTTGGAACAACCTAATCTAAGGCAATCCTATATAATCTTCCCAAAAGAAAAATCAACTCACAGTGTTCCATTCATTCAAATTGGTACTACCATATCATTTCTCCTGAGAAGGATTGTAGAAAGTTAAATATCATTTTCTGTTTTGAATTTCTAGCCTCCCATTTCTTCCTGAATTAACTTCAAACAGAATTTAAAATCAACAAGACATTGAATCTTTCCAGGCTAACAAGAGGAGAAAGGAGAAAAGTAACCATTTGAAATAAGCCCAGAAACATCTGTTCTCTTTAACAATTATCTGAAGTGAAATTATTTTAGCAGATGAAAAGTCATTTTGATATAAATCTCTCTATATATTTCTATATAGAGAAAAGAGATATATAGATATATTTTAATTGACCTGGGGTTTACTATAGCCTGGTGGAAAAAATATATCCAACTCAAGCCCTCTGTAGCCTTTAACGTGTAGGAAGGGGAATGATCAATTTCAGCCTCCTCTGGAAGCCAATATGAAGATTACAGACCAGGGTAGAATCTTACTAGATCAATGAAACCTACTCATAGTATCATAGAATATTTCCTGCTCCCATGCATGACCACCCAAATCTTTCAGGCCTTTATCGTATAATAGCAGATACAACTAAAATATCTTTAAGTCTTTTAGCAAGTCTTTAGGAAACTCTAAAGAGAACAAGGAGCATTAAAATAAGCTGCAGATAGAATTAGTCTCTGACACCTGTAGCTTCAACTAATATTGAACACAGCACAACTTCTAGCCAGATAGATATAAAACATCACATTAATACCAATTGACTGCCATTTCACTTGCTAAAACATCATGCTAAACTTTCAGGAAAAATTGGTAAAGCATTTTTAAAACCCAAAAGAACAACCACAACGAAAACAGAGATAAGACAAGCCTTGGATATGGTGGAAAATTTTAGAATTTTAGAATTATTAGACTGTGAATTTAAAATAACTATGATGAATATGCTAAAAAAACTTAAAAGAAATATGTAAAATATGTGACAATATATAAGTAATGTTAAAAAATGGAAATTCTAAAAAAAAAAAACAAAATAAAATGCTAAAAATCAAAACCACTGTGCCAGAAAAGAGTGTTTTTGATGGAATCATCAAGGATAGCTGAGGAAATAATCAGTAAGACTAAAGACATGCCAATAGGAACTATCAAAACAGAAATGGTAAAGAGAAAAGTAAAATTAAAAAGTGTAACCTATTAATATTACCCAATAACTATATGGATATTAGAGAAGATGAAAGAATTAAATGAAAAGAAAAAGTACTTTGAGTGACTATGGTTAATGGCTATTCAAAAATCAAAGATCTAAGCAGCCACAGAATACAAAACAAGAAAAATATCAAAAAACCTGTACCCAGACATACTGTATCAATTCAAATTATAGAATTCAAAGACCTAGGGAAGCTGCATGAGAAAAGAAATATTACTGTAGAAGAACAGAATAGGAATTATCTTTTAAAATGAAAACATAAAATCTTTCTCAGAAAAAAAACAAAATTAAGTGATTTATTTTTACCAGTAGACCTGCATTATTCCTCCTGTACAGATAAACTCTTGTTTTTAATGATCATCTTTAAAAGTTCTGCAATTGCAGCTTGAGAGGTAGAAACATCTTTGTCATCAAACTCCTAAACACTAATCTGGTTACAATGTGAATAAATTGGGAAAGGAGCAACTAGTCCATCTCCAGGATTTTTAATACATCCCACGTTTAAGTAGTCAAGATGTTTCTCCAAAGCAGTATGTAAGAGGATATTTCCTGATGATGATCCATTAAGAAAGAAACTAACCTTGAAGAAAGAAGCACAACAAAATCCACTTCTTCAGCACAGTAGAGAACACACTGAGAACAAGTATGTATCCTCAATGACCTTGTATCCACCGAATCACGAAGCTTAGACATATCAACATTTTCGCTCATTCAGGAAACTATACACATTAAAAGTTGAAGCTTTGTGCAATTTGGTGGCTATAGTGCATTGATAGTGTTCTTTCTAAATGAGATTGCCATTTTGTGTGCCAGTTGACATAGAAGAAGCTGGAGGTAAAAGATTTTATATACGTTCATTGCAGAATCTTTTACCAATTGACATACTAGACTCTCCGAGTTCACTTTCCATAGCTGTATGCACACTTGTGCTACCTTATCTAAGATTTGGTTTCATGTTATTTCAGCCACTGGTGTACTGATATAACTAACCATTCTTTCTTATATTACGTCTTAAAAGCAAACTGAGAACTACAGAATTGTTTTGATTTGTATGTCCCATTATATAACTCCTCTTGGTCTTGAACAGTCAAAGTATGGTTCTCTTAAAACCAACACTGAATGGCTTTTGAAGACTTTGCTCTGAATGAAGATTGAATAGAGAAACTTATTTAGGCTTAGCTCCTAAAACATGTTTATTACTTTGTCCTTTTATGTTCAGAATAGATTGATAAAAGACACTGGACTTCCCTTTGCTTGAATTCCCTGGTGTATCTACAATCTCAACAGTAATCCATTAAAATGGCAATTTTGTAATCTCTTTTAAATATTTTCATTAGTAAACTTTTGTAGAAATATGTAAACTATGCATTGAAAGTAATTGTGTTTGATTCAAAAGCTATGGGATTACTACTTTTCCTCTTTGTTTTCTATTTTCTTATATATATTGTATTAATGTTTTGAAATGAGCTTCAGATTATTTTCAGACATTCATGTAAAGAGCAGAGATACAATAGAGTTTTACTTTAAAAATTTTTTTTGACAGAGTCTCACTCTGATTCTCAGGTTAGAGTGCTGCTGGTCTAGCATAAGGCAACTTCAAACTCTTGGGTTCCAGCGATCCTTGCTTCAACTCCCAAATAGTTGGGACTGCAGGATCCCAACCACAATGCCTTACTCATTTTTTGTCTTTATATTTTTAGTAGGGATGGAGTCTTTCTCTTGCTCAGGCTGATCTCAAACTCCTGAGTTCAAGAGATCCTCCTGGCCTTGGCCTCCTAGAGTGCACTTATGACTGGTGGATTTCCTGTCATTTTCCAAGGCCTGAGAGTTCATTGGACAGCTGGCTATAACTGACAGGACTCACACCCTAGAAGAACAATGCCCCTGCCACTATATAAACCCCTAAGCAGAGCACCTAAAAGCAGACCTCCAGGAAGGAGCAGGAGAGCTTGCTCCTCTACTGTATTCTTTCTGCCAGGAAGTTTGTTTTTTGTAGCTGTTAATTTTTTGTTTCTGTAAATAAATCCTGACTTACCCCTGATCCTGTGATCCGTCGATTTATTCTTCAATTCACACTGCTTCAGGTATCACTAGGATATGAGCCACAGTATTCTGCTGAGTTTTAATTTAATCAGATTTTTCTTTTAAAAATTTCAGCTACAAAATAGAAAATATCTATTTACAGAAGTCAAAGGAAATAAATAAAATGTTCATAACTAGATATATTATTATCTTCCATAACAAATAGGGAGGTACTATCTTATAACTTACATAATAAAGATGTATTATTTTTGAAAAAAGAGTTCAATGTCAGGCTGGGCACAGTGGCTTTTGCCTGTAATCCTAGCTTTCTGGGAGGCTCAGGTGGGTGGATAGCTTGAGCTCACGGGTTCGAGACCAGCCTGAGCAAAAAAGTAAGACCCCCATCTCTACTAAAAATAGAAAACTGAGGCAAGAGGATCACTTGAGCCCAAGAGTTGGAGGTTGCTGTGCTCTATGATGCCGTGGCACTCTACCCAAGGTGACAGCTTGAGATTCTGTCTCAAAAAAAAAAAAATTTCCACATCAATGGAATTTTTAAATTATAAAGATATGATAGCATAATGCACTCTTTTATGAATAAGTTAAACTGACACACATGCATAACCATATTTCAAAAGGACACATGATTTGGTGAAATACATGATTATGATTCATTTAGTTTACACAAAATTTAAGTAGTGAGATTATTTTTTAACCAGTTATAAACTGAAGAAAGAACGATTGACACTGTGAAGTTTTGACCAGTTTAATCACTCATGATATTTTTGCACAAATGTGGGAGGTAGCCATTTGTGTTTACATTTTCATCATGGAGAGGAAGTTGGGTTATGTTCATATTGACTATAAGATATTTCAGGAAAGAGGGCAGTAAGTGTATTTATAATGTCCATTCCCTGGTATACAAACATTTGTTTATGGAGCAGAAATGCAATCACAGCCTCTTCTTCTTTGTTTTCTTTTTTTTTTTTTTTAATGCCACTGAGACGAAGATTGTAAAAATAAAGGTTAGCTGCAAATATTTAATTCATCTAAGAAAATATCAGTGAGTCAATATTTGAGTTTCTGATTGCAGTAGCTTCCCCAAATGTAAGATACTAATGTTAAGTATAAAGATTTTTATGAGATGATTTTTAAAACATTCAAAATGCTAATGAAGAATGTTTTGTATGAAATAACAATATGGTATAGTTTTCTGCCTTAATAATTTTTTATTATCAGAAGCACAAACTTTTATTCTCAGAAAAACATTAAGCTGGAGTATATTAAATATCAGTAAATGGGCTGTATTATTATAACATGATATTGACATTTATTATGATATACTTAATATTATTAGATTAAATTATTGACTTTTATGCTTTTGTAAATATTTGGTTTGACATACATTTTGTTAATATAAAATCTTACAGTTAAGTTTGCAAACTTATCCTAGAAAATGTGCTATATACCTCATTGCTGAATATCACTATGGTCACCTTGAAATATTCCCCTTGGGACGCTATGTACCAACACCAGTGCCTGGTCTACCCTTCAGAGCAGTTTTGGAGTTCCTTTTCTGGAATGGCCATCAGAGTGTCTGTTACCTTTGACATCCTGAATGTCATCAAAATGTCTTTCTTTCAAGATTTCCTTTATCTTTAGGGGCCATATTAGGTGGAGAAGTGAGGATGTTCCAATACAGTTATTTGTTTACTGGCTGAAATCTCCCTCAGACAGTGTTGTGTGTTCTAATGTAAGAGCTAAGAGTTGGTGAAAAGTTCTGGTCCTTTTTGTCTAACTTTTTCACACAACCTTTCATCACTTTCAAATAGTACTTTTAAAAAATTGTTTACCCAGTAGATGCAAATTGATAATGCACAAGACCCTCGGAAATTAAATATATTAGCAACAGTGTTTTGACTCTTGGTTTGGAATGACAGAACTTCTTTGATCATAAAAAATTGGATGACTTGCTTTGTGCACTTTGACACTTTGTTTCAGGGTTATATTGGTACACACATGTTTCATCACCAGTGATAACATGGCCCCAAACATCATATTGTCTCTCCAAAACGTCTTGGCAAACTTTGACTCTCCTTTTGATTTTGTTCATTACTAAACTCTTTCAGGACCATTTTTTCACACATCTTTCTCATGCCGAGATTTTCAGTTAATATTTTCCTGTTTCCCTATTGATGCTTGCTTGGCCTTCTATGCTTCTCAGAGTCAGCTGATGAATTTGACACACAATTTAACAAATGTTTGCAATGTTTCAATCAATTCTGCTCCTTATCGTCTTCCCTGACCTATTATCAATGGTGCTTTCTCTCTCAAAAAAAAAAAAAAAAAAAAAAAAAAACGGTCTAATCCATTTGTACACTGCCATTTTCTTCATAGTTATCCCCCCAAACTTGGGCTAATATGTTCCTTGTTTCACTCCCACTCTTGTCAAGTTTAACAAGACATTTAATGTTTACTCATTGCTGTAATTCATGCTCTGACATTCTTGCAAAGAAACAAAAAGCATAAAACAATAATGAATGATGCTTAGCAAGACACCATAGCACCTTGACATGGATACACGGTGAGACACTGATATAACAAGGTTATGAGTCCATACCGAGTTGTTTGTATAATCCCTCTTATAGAAGAGGGATTTCATAAGCTTGGCTTGTAAGTTCATGAACTTGTCACACTTCATGTAACCTGAAATTACTACAATTAACAATATTAACGGTAAATAGGTAAAACATTTATCTCAAATACTTTAAAATTTTTTCACCTGAAGTCCTTAAAAGAAGTCATATGTCCTCTGCAAACACACACACACACACACACACACACACACATACACAAAACAATTGTAATCTACTGCTGAGGCTCATATATTGATTGTTGCACAATAGGATAATGGAATAAAAAAGTTAAAAATTTATAAAACTTATTGAGAGCTTGTATTACCTTTGAGTATGAAAAGGTCTTGAAGTTAGATTTTATATTTATTATTTGGACTACTTATAACACTTTAGATTCCTTTAAAATAGACAATATTAAAATGATAGCATTTGCATACACTGGTTTCTGTTGTTTTATGTTAGTACACTAACAAAGAACAGCTGCTTCAATAAAAAACAGAGCTGTCACTTTAGTTTTCCATTTATAGAAAAATACCAACAATGTACAAAATTAATTTTGTGTACTTAATAACTCATCATCCAACATGTATTTAATCAAATGAAATTATCAGTCATTTGGGGAAGAATATTCAGAAATTAGTATGTTTCTAACTAGCGTTTATGCACAAAAATGAACATTCCACTTCACTTTGATTACTGGGAGTCTCTTTGTTTTTACCCACTAGTAGTCATGATATAACGGTATGTTGTTTTCTGTTGTACTTAATGTATGCTTCCAGATTTTGGTAGTCTAAGAAAATATGCAACCTTTCTTATTTGTTTGCAAAGACTTAGACATAAACATAATACAATTGTTTGGGCACTACTGATGCTATTGCATCCTTATTGGCAAGCTTTCTCTCTAACCAAAGGGATGCCAAAAAGAAAAAAGAAAAAAACTAAATTAATAAATCACAATATATTGGATCCAAAATTTTATTTATGTTCTTGCCAAGGATAAATGAGGAAGCTTTTCTTACTAAATACAATAAAATACACTGCTGAAAATTATCAGTAGTATTTTTATTCATGCATTTGCTATACACATATGAGCATTTAATATGTATAATGAACTATTTGTGATGTATATGAAATAATATTCAATTACTGCAGATTAAAATAAAAGTCTATGACTTGACTCAATAGCTTATTAGAACATGATTTGATTGAAATATTTCTAAATACAGAGACACTAAGAAAGAAACTCTGATGTCAAACTAAGAATGCCCTTGATTCCTTCCTGAATCCATCAGTAAGTTTCCCTTCTCCCTGAGCTCCCTCTCTTCTGGCTCTCCCAACACCTCCTTCTTTCTTTCCCCTTCTTGATGCTGCTATTTTTTCTTCTCTTCTTCCTTCATTCTTCTCCATCTTCTCCCTTTTCTTCTCCTTTTTCTTTCTAAATCAGTACGTATCAAATTTCTCACCTTTAGCATTTTAGACATTCTAGACTTTTTTGTTTGAGGGGCGATTCTGTGCATTGCACAATATTTAGCACCATGTAGGACTTCCACTTACTAGAGGACAGGAACAACTCTTCTGCTATGATAATCAAAAGTATCTTCAGATATTACGCATGTGACACATGCTAAAGTGACCTCAGCATCATTGAATAGCCTTGCTAGAAGATTTTGACTTCTCTATAAGGCCAAATGCTAGATTTTTGTGTGTTATAAATTGTTTCTTGGATAGTTACCTTGCTTTATAATTGCTAAAGTCTATGGAAAGGTATACAGAAGAAACAAACCTTATTTAAGAAACACAACTATTGAAAACTCTATTTAATCCACTCCTATCAACTTAATACTAGTTTAGCTTTAGTGCAGCCAGCTCCTAAACAAATGTAGTTGTATATATGACATCCCAGCATCCCTAGCATCCCCAAATCCTAGCATGTTAAAATAGAAAATAACCCTCTTCCCTTATCATTATTGCTTTTCTTCTTATGTCACCTAAGTAATTGACACTTAGTATTTCTAAACAGCTAACCCTTATTTCTTAGGTTGATTTTCTGTTTTGTTTTACGAAACAAGATAAGCGTGCCCATTTTATGTAGGGCTTCCATAATATTCCTTGATCTCCAATAACAACATTACTGGCTTGATTATTGCTCTCCACAGTTTTCATGAACAAATACAAAAGCAAATTGTGATATTTTCAACAGAAAATAGAAGATATGTGTAGAGACAGGCATACCAAAGCTTATACAGTGTGGCCATAAAGTGCGTGTGTGCCATTTACAATGGGGTGCAAATTAAAATTGCACACGAACTTTATGGCCACCCTGTATGTTGTACCAGGAAGAAGATAGAGGTTTCCAGAGAGAAGAATTGAGGCAGTCGAAACAGTATAATGAAAAGTCATTTATACCTCTAGTAAAGAACATTACATGATAACCTGTACCACAATTAAAGAGGATAATTTTAACAAATGTAGTATGATCATATTTCCAGTCATTGTTATGTAAATACAGACTTGGTCCTTTCCATATCAAATTAATTTTTATAATTTTTAAAGCTAAATTCCTTTCATTTTTTAAGATGATACCTGAGCCATTTATAAGATTGTAATAACTACAAAGATTTCTAATGATTTCTAATCCTTCATTGTGATTTAAAAAACTGATAGAACCATTATGATTAAGCCTCTACCTAATCTTCAACAGATTCTAACTAAAGAAAATTTGGACAACAAACTTGCATGGTTTTCAATTGACAGCAGCATAGCAGGAAGGAATTAGTAAGGGATGGAATAAAATTCTGCTAACAACAGAGATCATGAATGTCACAACGAGTCCGTGGAGGAAGAGAGAACTATGCTTTTTGGTGATGCTTTCCCAGAGCACAGGGAAGCACATAACAAGCCAAATCCCAAGCTGTAAAACTGAAAAAAGGTAACAACAACAACAAAAAGATCTATTGAAAGATGTGTAAGAAGGAGGACCCTTTCGAAGTAATCCTCCAGGGTTGAAGAAATAACTCCCTTCAAACTGGATTTATTGTTTAGAGCAGGGCAGGAACATAGAAAATGTGTGATTCATATCTTCAAAAAGACTAAAAAGAACAGTGTCTCCTGAGAAAGAAGAGTTAACCTTCAGAGGATGAAGTTACACTAAAAATCATTAGATGTTTTTTAAAAGCAACATTGCCAAATTGAAAGTTGAAATAATTTATTATAAAAATATATCAAATCCAACAGAAACATAAACTCAACGGAGGGACAAACACAAGCACAGACAAACATCCTTTAGCACCCATAGAATATATACTGATAAAACACACGTGCATGTGCACATGAACATGCACACATTTATATAGAAAGTAACACACACAGACATGTTATGTACATATGCAAACATACCAGATGCACAGTCACACGTGAATGCTCCAATGTTCATAAAAACGCATTTCTCAACTAAGACACAGATACACACACACACACACACACACACCAATATACTGTATTTTGCAATGTATAATGTGCACGTTTTTGTCTCAATTTTTGAGCTAAAAATAAATATGTGCATGATATATGGGAGTACAGCTTGGGAGGTGGGGAGCCAGAGCCACCACACCTTTTTGCCTGGACCAGCTCGGCGAATAGGGTTTCACTCTGGGAGGATCTGAGATCTGGTACTAGCATACCACCATTTCTGCATGCCACAATTGGGGTGTGCATGTATGGGGGGTGGGGTGGGCATTAGTCATGTGGGGAATAAGCTGTGGGCTGAAGCCCAAAGCCTGCTGTGTTAAGGGGAGCAGGAGCCCCACCCAGGCCCCATGGACCTGCCTGGCTGCCCACAGGCCAAGGGGCCTGGGAAGCTCCTGCCCCATTGGCCATAGACGCTAATGTGGCAGGGAGGGAAGGGCAGCATTCACAAATCCTGCAGCTGCAAAAGGGCAGTGTAATCTGAATTTTACCAGGGGAGAGTTAGACCTCCCCACATACGTCTCTCCCAACCCAGAGTCACCCACTTTTTGGATGAGAATTTTCCTGAGAGTTTGGGCCAAAACATGGGTGCACCTTATACCCAAGAGCACATTTTATCTGGCAAAATATACTATGCAAATATACACATATGAACCACACAAAGATACATATGAGTATATTTGCATAATGCATGCACTTAAGAACAGACACACTCACAGCCAAACCCTTACAACCACACATGATATATGTGTACATAAATAGACATACAAAGCAAAGGGACAGAAAATATTTTTAGAAGAAATTAAGAAACAAAGATCATAGCATTAAAAGAAAAGCAGGTAGTTATGTAGATAATAGAGTTGAAATGAAGAGAGAAATAGCTATCAATGAGTACCCCCCAAATTAAATTTTTCCAGTAGAAATTTAATAACTTTTGATAATACCTCTAATAAAATTCATTAAAATTGAAAATGGAAACAAAAATACAAAATTACATTTTTTATTAAAAAAAATTCCCTTCTGAGTAACCTATAATTTTCTCATTAATATTTAGGAGAAAGCAAAAGTCAAATGTACATCATTTATAGATTACTGATTTAAAAAATTCGGAGATCAGACACAGTGGCTCATGCCTGTAATCTTAGCACTCTGGGAGGCCCAGGCGGGTGGATTCCCAAGCTTACAGGTTCAAGACCAGTCTGATCAAGTGGGAGACCCTGTCTCTAGAAAATAGCTGGGGGTTTTGGCAGGTGCCTGTAGTCCCAGCTCCTCGGGAGGCTGAGGCAAGAGAATCACTTGAGCCCAAGAATTTGAGGTCGCTGTGAGCTAAGATGCCACAGCACTCTACCAAGGGTGACAAAGTGAGATTCTAACACGTTTCCTCAGCTCACTTATTTTGGCACATAAGAAGATCACTCAGCAGTGTGTGTGTAATATATATTCTGTATTGGATGATTCTGTAACTTTTGCCCTCATTGTTTCTGTCAGCTCTCTGCTATGAATTTTATTTCCACAACACATTTTGAAATGTTTTATTGGGTGATCTTATGTGATCAGACTTTAACTGTGGCAATTCTTAGAAGAAAGAAGTTCTCTGGAAAGGACTTTTGTTTCCTTTGCTAGGTAGATGGCTTACTGAAAAACAAGGGCACGTCTTAAAACTCCTTACCTCCAGGATTTTTGAATCTGTAGTGATTTTATATTTGAGTATCAAACTCACATGTGCTTGTATGTTTTAAAAGTTTTATTTTGTTTGTGTTCCCTACTTTCCACCGATTCATTGTTTGAGTCACGATTCCTTGCAGACTTTCTCTAAGGATTGGGTTTTATTCTCCTGTATCTTTTAACTAGGATTTAGGGCTGGGATTTTGGAGCTTTAGCTTCTTAACTCCTTTTTTTTATCTCCACACAGGAAGGGTTCTGAACCCTGATAATACTTAAAAAAAAAAAAAAAAAAAAAAGTAGACAATTTTTCAGAAATGTTCAGTGATCAAGGCAACAGCTAGTTGGTGGCTTCCAAGGCGCTCAACCTTTCTGGATTTTAAGTTTTGTTGTGTATGTGGCGTCTGTATTTCTCTTATGTATTTCATGTTTAATGTTATAAAGAGGCTTTTACTTACGTATTTAGTGTTTTCTTACACAACAGGTATTCAAAAACCATATTCTTTTCTTTTGTGTTTCACCCTAGGAAGGGATGTAGTCCCGGTTCTTTATTCGAGATGTTTGCGAGATGTCTCAAGAAAACGTAAGTACAGAAATATATTGCTTTTTCTCCTGAGTCTCTGCTTTGAAAAATACACTGAGAAAATCAAAACAGCAAGGAACTGACAAGCAAGGGAACATTTTAAAACAACTCCTTGCCTCCAGAATTGTTGGACCTGGGGTTATTTTATATTTGAGTATCAAACTCATATGTGGTGGTTAAGTTTTTTAAGTTTTCTTTTGTTTGTGTTTCCCCTACATTTATTCAAAAATGACGAGAGGAAAAAATAATTTGGTTCTTCTGTATACAACAGCTACACCTGACCTTTATATTGAGAGGACCCACAGAGAAAAAGGGAAGTGATGGGGAGAAAGAGAAGGCAAGAAATCAAGGAGAAGTCTGAAGGGGCACCCAAAACCTAGCCCAAATCACACGGAGGCTTGAGACCCAGCCAGGAAGACTCTGATTGGCACTGAGCAGCCCAAATTAAAAAGGTGGGTGAGGTGAGAAGTGCCCTGGCCCCTGCCAGGAGGAGACAGGAGTTTCTAGGTAAGAGGGACCAAAAGTGCTTCCAGGAGGGAGGGGATCATTAGAGGCACAGGTTCAAAAAGGACCCACGCCAATGAGAGGGAGCCTAAGGAGGAGGTATAAAAACCTTAGCACCCCAAGCCATCAAGGGCTGCCTGTCTGGGACCCCCTCCACTGCATGGGAAACTTTCTCTATCAATAAACATCTGTATTTGACTACTTGCTCTCCTGATCCCTGAATTTATTTTTCAACTTCTGAGACCACGAACCCAGTGGGGATAACTCCAGTAACAAAGCATCTGCTAAAAGTAGATAATTTTGACATTAAATCATATGGGTGTATTTATGTTGAATAAAATAATAAATAATATAAATTTAAGCAAATTTTCAAGACTCTTACCAAAATATTTATGATTTTTCTCATTTATACTGCATCATTCTTCTCTAAGTATAGCTGCAATCTGATTTTTGTGTTACTCATTACTTCATTTTCTCTTATAACTCATAATATAGAATAAATAGAATCGTTCCTGAATCATTTCTTCTGGCTGTGTGCCACTTCCACTCATATCATGTCCCTCTTCCACAGGAGGGATTGAATTAGTCATTCCTGATTTTCATTAGGGATACAAAACATATACATCTGTAGGTTTGATCCTGGTGAAATGGAATTACACTTGATGTAGTTTTCAATGACCTACTTATCTTGTACTCAATATTGTTTTGACCCATTCTTCTGGATGAGCACAGCTTTTATACATGCATTATATCTGCTGTATCTCACTTACAGTGTGAATATATCTATTCTAGCCTTGATGTACATTTGGGTTGTAATTTGTTTTTGCATGTTATTAAGCATTCTAATAAATGTTTCTTTGTCAAACTGTTTAAAGATTTGCATGTGATATATGTCAAACAGTGAATTCTGAATTATGAATTTTCAACTTGGGTAACCTCAAATGGTTTTACAAGGGCAATATAATCATTTAAATTTAAATGGGCAGCAAATGAAAGTAACTGTTACTTTACTTCCTCAACAGTAGTTGGAACATCAAATTTCTTTAAAGTAAACAGTGCTATGGGTATGAATGAAGTACTAATGCCAAGGTGAACACATCATTAGCCATCTCCATAGACATTTCTTCTTGTTCAAATCTTTTCCTATTTTTCTACTAGTTTGTTTGTTTTTTACCATATCTTTTTTTTTATATTGTGGAAATAATTATTTTATTACATTTGCTGAAAATAATGTAGTCTTTCAATCTATGGATTTTATAGATAAAATTGATAAAACATACATATCAATTTATAAAATGTTTATTAATTACAGACATTTTTCAATAAAATTTTTGTATTTTAGGATACTTTTACTTGAAAAATCAAACCTTGATATTTTTAGTACATTGCCCTATATTTTTTCAAGGTTGTTATTTCTGTCTTTTTGTAAATATGTCATTAACTTTTAACTTTACAATTTTTAAAATCTAGTTAAGGTAAGGACATAAACTATTTTTGTTCAGGCATAGGCAATTATACCTGCAATATTTATTAAAAAGCTATATTTTGGTTAGAAACCTGAAGTGCTAGTGCTGGCATAGCTGTACCACTGATCCCTTTTCAGCTCATGTTACCTTATTTATTATAGCTTTAACATAATTTATTATTTTGGTAGGAACTCAACTTAACATAGGGACTAATTTTGTAAAATTGCAATCTCTGTGACATGAAAAATTACTGTCTGATTGCATGTCCTCAATTTACACGTGCTCCAGTGTCTTTCAGGAAATTTATGTGTCTTTTCCAAAAATATGTTGTATACCTTGTTTAGATTTTTTCCACTGTTACTGTAGAATATAGTCCACCTTCCACACACACACATGCACATTTTATCATTTAAATCACTGTTTAAAATTTCATTTGAAAAGCAAAGCCATGCCAGGGAAAATTATGATAAAGCTTAACAAATTAGAGAAAAAGGACAAAAAAGAAAGCCTTAAAAAAAAAAGACTGAGAAAAATAAATTATTTCACATAGGGAATCACCAATTCAAGTGACAGCATATTACTTACCTGAAATGACAGAGGGTGATAAAAAGTGGCATGGTATTTTTTTTAATGTTAAATTTAAAAAAGTGAAATCAATTTTATAAATTAATCAAGGGATGTAAGGTAAGAACTGTGGCGAGGACATAGTTAAAAACAAGGCACAGGCCCAGCTAAACATAATGATATAATAATAATTAGCCACTGTCTCCTTGTTTACTTCTTTCTAATAGCCACTGTGGAGTGAAATAGCTGGTGTACATAAAGATTCTTGACCCTTTCTGTAGGTAACATCAGACTTTTGGACCCTAAAGGTAGGTATTGAGATATTGTCCAGATGCTGCATTCCAGCAGATTGGATCACCCTCTCAGAGTGGTGGACCATACCAAGAAACTGACTCAAAAGACAGGATAACCCCCATCCAAGAACCTGGCCAACAAGACAATTTTTTTTTTTTTTAATTGTTAAATCATAGCTGTGTACATTAGTGCAATCGCCTGTACCCATTCTAAGATGCACCATACATGTGGCCCCACCCATTCCCCTCCCTCCACCCAAACCTCCCCCCTCCCTTCCCCTTCCTTGGCCCTTTCCCCATAGTCTTGTGCTATAGTTGGGTTATAGCCTTCATGTGAAAGCTATAATTTAGCTTCATAGTAGGGTTGAGTACATTGGATACTTTTCTTCCATTCCTGAGATACTTTGCTAAGAAGAATATGTTCCAGCTCCATCAATGTAAACATGAAAGAGGTAAAGTCTCCATCTTTCTTTAAGGCTGCATAGTATTCCATGGTATACATGTACCACTATTTGCTAGTCCATTCATGGGTCCATGGGCACTTGCGCTTCTTCCATGACTTAATGGATTATGAATTAGGCTGCAATAAACATTCTGGTACAGATGTCTTTGTTATATTGTGACTTTTGGTCTTCTGGGTATAAACCTAGTAAAGGCATTATAGAATTGAATGGCAGGTCTATTTTTAGGTCTCTTAAGTATTCTCCAAACTTTCCTCCACATCCACACCAACATTTCTGGTTTTGGGATTTTGTTATGTGGGCTACTCTTACTGGGGTTAGGTGATATCTCAAAGTAGTTTTGATTTGCATTTCTCTGATGATTAAGGATGATGAGATTCTTTCATGTGTTCGTAGATTTTGCGTCTGTCTTCTTTAGAGGTTTCTCTTTAAGTCCCTTGCCCACCCTGAAATGGGGTCACATGTTCTTTTCTTGCTAATCAATTTGAATTCTCTGTGGATTCTGGTTATTAGACCCTTATCGGAGGTATAACCTGCAAATATTTTCTCCCATTCTGAGGGCTGTCTGCTTGCTTTACTCACTATGTTCTTGGCTGTGCAGAAGCTTTTTAGTTTGATCAGGTCCCAAAAGTGTATTTTTGATACTGCTTC
>CAUYPK010010168.1:0-33718 GCA_963574355.1 Loris lydekkerianus
AGTACACTGGGTACTTTTTCTTTGTGGTATATGTACACCGTGGAATATTATGCAGCCTTAAAGAAAGATGGAGACTTTACCTCTTTCATGTTTACATGGATGGAGTTGGAACATATCCTTCTTAGTAAAGTATCTCAAGAATGGAAGAAAAAGTATCAAATGCGTATCTTCTTTGGCAAAGTGTCTACTCAAATTATTTGCCTATTTTTAATTGCATTCTTTGCCCTTTGTTTTGGAGTTATAGTTCTTTATTCATTCTAGGCACAAATCTCTTATCAGATACATTATTTAAAAACACAGTCTTCTATTCTATGAGTTGTCTTTCAGCTTTCCTAATGGTATCCTTTGAAACACACAAGTGTTTAATTTTGATGATGTCAAATGTACCTAGTTTCTCTTTCCTTGCTCATACGTTTGCTGTGATATCTAAGAAACTGTTGCTTAATCCAAAGTCCTAAAGATTTACTCTTATAGTTTCTTCTAAGGGTTTTACGATTTAAATCATAAAGTTAAATTTAGGTCTATATCTATTTCTAGTTAACTTTTACATGTAAGGTTAACGTAGGGGACCAACTTCCCTTCTTTTTGCACATGGATATCCAGTTATCCTAGCACCATTTCTTGAAAAGACTATTCTTTTCCTCACCAAATTGTCTTGACATCCTTTTGGAAAATGTAAGTATTAATTTCTGGACTATCTGTTTTCTTTCATTGATCTATGTGTCTACCCTTATGGCAATACCATACTAATTCCTGCAGCTTTGTGGTAAATTTTAAAATAAGGAAGCCTAAGTCTCCCACGACCTTTTTCTGAAGAACAGTTTTTAGCTCTCTGGGTCCTTTGAATTTCTATATGAATTTTGGGAGCAGCTTTCCAAATTATGGAAAAAAAAACAGCTGATATTTTGATAGGAATTATTATGAACCTGTAGATCAGTTGGGGATAACATCGTCTTAATAATATGAAATCTCCCAATCCTCAAACATGAGATGTGTTCCCATTTATTTAGGTCTCCTTTATTTCAGTGTTGTTTTGTACTTTTCAGCATTTTAAGTTTTGTGCTTTCTTTGTTAAATTTAATCTTTCGATGGTTTTGTAAATAAAATTGTTTTCTAAATTTCCTTTTGGTTGTTCATTGCTAGTGTATGAAAATAAATTGGGTTTTGTATCTTGTTCTTATATCCTATTACCTTGCTAAACTCCTGTGATCAGTTCTAATAGATTTGTGTCTGTAAATCCTTCATGATTCCTTATCTACATACACTAAACACTCCTGAGTGGGGGCCTAAATTTCTGGATGGTTTCTTTAGATGAAACCTTTTATTATGTGTAAGCATAGCCCCTCTCTTAGCCTGTTCTATTAGACCTTTTTGTTTTTGTTATGTTTTGCCCATTTTTACTACTTAGGATTCATTACATCTTTTCTGAAAATAGTAGCTTTATTTATTTATTTATTTATCACCAGGAAAGCACTTCTTCCACTCTAAGACCACAGCCTTTGGAGAACTCCAGCCCCAGGGCTGTCATAGCTAGCGCCTGGCTGTCCCATCCAACTGCCTAGCATAATTGGTTCAGGGATAGATACCTGGAGTAATTACAGCCAATGAGTTACAATCTAAAGACTTTGAAAATCCCAGTATAAGATTATACATTTTTTTTCTCTGCCAGACTCAGAGTTAACACAGACAAATGCAGAGAAGATAGATAGAGAGAGATTGGATCTGACCACATCACTTCAACACAGAATCACATTATGCTAGATGCTCACTATAGCCCCTGACTATTCTAGTATCTTTCTTTGTGCACTAGCCAGTTGAGGGTAGGGTATCTGTCACATGCACTGATGTTACCATGGAAGAGGCATTGCTACGTGAGAGAGACCAGTCTTTTCCCTTTGCAACTCTGAAAGGGCTATTTTAAATGAATTGTCTGGTGAACAAAGTATATAGCAAACCATTTTTTAAGTTTGTGTTTTACTTTTCCATTCTGTGAAGTAAGTTCAAGTCAAGAAAAACTCATTTTCATTAGAAGCTTACATATTTCAGTTATTTAGCTGTGTTTGGCAATGCACTTGGCTTGAACTCCAAGTGCAGACTCTCTGGAGGCTAATTTGATATATAACACTGCAGGCTTGCTTTTCTCCCAGCAGTTTTCGCTAGTGGTGACTTTGCTATCACAGAGTCTGGGCCATGTAGAATCATCTTCCCGGTATTTTTTAAACTAATCCTCCTTACGCTTATTAGGAGGTAACTTTAGAGGGAGTTTTGCATCATATCAAACATTGGTAAGCAAGAAAAGATTTTTTTAAAAACTTGTTTCACAAAGGAGGCTGCTTACTTCCAGTCCTTCCTACAGCTTGTGAATTCCAACCTTGAATTCCAGAGAGAGAAAGTTACCCTCAGCTTATGATTTAACATTCACTAGAACTGCAGAGGTTTTTAGTTTGGGATACAAACAGCCATCCCTCTGGCTCAATTCTTTCAGCTATTAAGGAACAGGGACTCACTCTAGGAAAGGAGGTTCTTTCATCTCCCAGCTGTAGGTTTGTTTAGAGAAGAGGGGATTATGGAGATCAGAACATGGTCTACCCCAGGCTAAATGAAGTCAATTTATAACTTGGCACCTTTATAATTCTTTCCTAAGTAAAGGCGTCCCACAGTCTTAACACCTCAGATTTGGAATTCCTCAAATATGGATAGAAAAATATGCCACTACTGCTCACTAGAACGTCCCCATGGAAAATATTCTGGACTACTCTGAGCCTCAGGCTCCTTTTCTGTGAAATGAAGTTAATAATGAAACCTACCTCATGGGACTGTTCTGAGGACTGCATGAGATAATGACACAAAATGCACTTAGTCCCTGGTATCGAAGTGCTTCTTAAATATTATGATGTTGTTTTTGTTACTTCTTATCCTTCATGGGAATGAAGGACATCCCCTGCCTCCCTCTACAAAGGATGTTCACAGTCCATTTTCAAAACCTAGGTGTTAAGAGGAGCAACCTGGCTTGATTTGACCCAGGCTAAGCAAAGCTGGCCTCTCTGCTCCTGGCACCCTCCTTGAAGGAACATGTATTTCAGCACACGATGACATCCCTTTAAATATCAGGGATTTTAGCTCTAGAAGCATGTATTAAGCTTTTCTATCTAGATTTAAAAATATATATATATTGGCTGCCTTTTTTTTTTTCTTTTTGCCTCCCTTTGCTTATTACCAAGTTTCACATGGCTCAGGGGGTGCTGTCATTCTGCTTTCCAGAGCTATCTTTGTGTTCATCTCACCAGGTCTCCTTAAACCCTCTCTTCTGAAATTTGCCCAGAAATGACAAGGAATCATGAGCTGATTCCATGAGCACGCACACAGAGTGATGCTCCCAAGGTAACAATATTTTGCAGTCAACACAGTGGAGTGAACCATGTGGATGTTATTGGCCCTACTTGTGGACCTCGCTGAATCTGCTCTTGGCAGTCAGAGCTGATGTGTGACTGCAACAACGGCAAGGGGGGTGTCGGAAGGCAGGATGAATGAGGCTCAAAGTAATTTGTTAGAGGCAGATCATGTACATATTACAGCAACATAATCGTATTGGAAAAACTGGCCTGAAGCAGGGATTCAGCTGGAACAGCTGCTGCACACAAGTCTGTTTTAGAGACCTAGGTAATACTGGCTATACTCAGTGACTAAGCTGGTACCATGCCATAATGGAATTTCCCCAAAAATATATGTGGTAATGGGATTAAACATGTTTTATATTATGCAACCTTAAAGAAAGATGGAGACTTTACCTCTTTTATGTTTACATGGATGGAGCTGGAAAATATTCTTCTTAGTAAAGTATCTCAAAAATGGAAGAAAAAGTATCCAATGTACTCACCCCTACTATGAAACTAATTTAGGGCTTTCACATGAAAGCTATATATAACCCAGTTACAACCTAAGAATAGGGGGAAAGGGGAAAGGGAGGGGAGGGAGTGGGGAGGTGGGTAGAGGACAGAGGACAGATGGGATCACACCTGCGGTGCATCTTACAAGGATATATGTGAAACTTAGTAAATGTAGAATGCAAATGTCTTAGCACAATAACTAAAAAAACGCCCGGAAGGCTATGTCAACCAGTGTGATGAAAATGTGTCAAACAGTTTATGAAGCTAGTGTATGATTCCCCATGATCATATCAATGTACACAGCTATGATTTAATAAAATAAAAATAAAAATAAATAAATGCACTCTTCAGGGGAGAAGGTGTTCCAAAGATGGCCACCATTGATTTTAATCACACTCTGCAGTGGAGAAGGTATTCCAAAAGTGACCACCAACAATTCTAAACACACTCTGCAGGGGAGAAGTTGTTCCAAACATGGCCACCATCAATTCTAAACACTCTGTGCAGGGGAGAAGGTGTTCCAAATATGGCCACCATCAACTCTAAACACACTCCGCAGGGAGAAGGTATTCCAAAAGTGACCACCATGGATTCTAAACACACTCTGCAGGGGAGGAGGTGTTCCAAAGATGGCCACCATTGATTCTAATCACACTCTGCAGGGGAGAAAGTGTTCCAAAGATGGCCACAATCATTTTTTGCACTACCTGTATGCACATGTTGGTCCTCTAATGAGACAGAGAGTTTGTTTACCTTTCCTTCAAATCTATACTGGCCCCTTGAAATCTGTATACACAGCCTTGGCCAATAGAATGTGGTCAGAGCAATATCCTGGGACTTCCAACCCAGCCTATAAAAGGACTGGCAGTCTCTTTCTTCCTCTTGAAACTTTCTTTCTGTGCACCCCAGTATCTATGTTCTCCCCTTCTCCCAGGGCTCACTCTGGGACACATTTCCCTGTCCCCACTTACAGTTGGGTATATAAATTCTGGACAATGACACGTAATTAGAAGGGTGGCAAATAGTTTCAAAATATAATTAACAGAGATGCAAAAATGGCCATAGTCCATTCCTCTTGTATTTACACCTTGGGATGTATATTGCCTACAATAGACATTGCCACATCTGCCATTGTGTCCCCGGGAGAAAAATCACTCTAGCTTAACCTTTATGTAACAAAATTATGAGCTGTCTTGCAGTTTCCATGTACACCCAGGTTGAAGGTCATTGCCAGCTGAACCAAGTATTCAATGGTAGGAGGAACACAGGAGCAGAGACTAAATTAAGATGGCAGGATCTGAGATCCAATCAGATCTAGCTCTGGAATCATCCTGCAATATGATCTAATCATATCATGCCTCCTGGTTTTACCTCATTGCAAGATCAAATCAAATCATTACCTTATGGGAGGCGAAGCATGATGGCGGACAGCAGGGATGTGTAGCCCACCTCTCCCAAGTCATCAGGTGAGAGGGAGGGGGCTCTGGATCTTTTCCCCATTTGGATTATTGGTGTGGATGGACAGCTGGAGATGTGCAGCAAATTGGCAGATTGCTGTATATGAGGTGTAATTTAAAACCACAGACTCTGTTGTAGGGATTTCCCCTGCCTGGCTGTGCTGGCCAGCAGCGGCTTCTCCCTCATGGAGAACAGCAGTTTGCAGCTCCTGGTGAAACCCAATTGATGAAAATTTATTTCTGAATGGAGTTTGGTGACCAGAAAGGGGTGCCCCACAGAACCACAAGGGGCTAAGTAGCCCAATGGAAAATTGAAGGGAAGAGATACCGCTTGGGAAACAGATATTTTTAATTGTCCTAAATGGCAGACACCTTCTCCCAGAACAACAGCAATGATTAAATAGATCAGACCATTCCTGGTGGGAAATATTGATGTAGACTGGCAGTTCAGGCTGTACAGCGAACTGGCGGGTGGCTGGACTCTAAAGTCCAGACTCAAAAGTGAGACGCCAAGCCACAGAAAGGAGGGAAAGGTCTCAGTGCACTGCAGCGGCGGGAGACGGGGGCAGCCAGCCACTCCACCACAGCAGATTGCAGTTGCCAGTTTGCAGGAGAATGTGGGAGCAGAGTGGAAAGATTTGTGATGCATGGACTCCTGCACCGAGTTGGGAGGTCAGATAGGAGTGGTGTCTGGAACAGAGCAGCCAAGATTGGACAACAATTAGGAAATAAACTTTTATAGAAACTCCAAAAATGGCAATCAGCCAGGTAAGGTGGTTACCATGGTAACAATGTAAACTGTGAATCAGGTATAAGCCTGGGAACCACTCACAGCACCACCTGGTGTCCAGAAAGTATGTTGCATTATAAATATATTCCTACTAAAGTTGACACCTCGTTATACATATAGATGTATATTTCTATGTATAAGAATAATATTTTTGTGGTGACTTTATTTTCCTTCTCTTTATTTTCTCATCCTTTTCTTGGAGGACCTATTGTTATTTTTTTTATTTTTATTTTTTCTATTTTCAATTTTTTTCTTTCTTCTTTTTTAACTTTTTTATGAACACCACTTTTTTTTCTTTCTCACTTCCTCTTCTTCCCTTCTTATGGTTTCTGAGAGTGCTTACATCAGATTTTTAGAGGTTTTTGTTTATTTGTTTGTTTATCATTTTTTAAATTATTTTACAATTATCATTATTTTTATTGTAGTTGTTTTTGGTTTTGGGTTTTGTTTTTTTTTTTTGTCTGTACATCTATGTGTTTCTGATTGTTCATGCATCTCTGAGCTTGTGTAGCCTTTTTATCTGTTTATTTGCTCATTTGGTCTCAATGTGTTTGGTGTTTTACTAAATCCTCCAGTTGGCTATTTTCCCTAATTTGGTGTTTTACTAAATCCTTGGGTTGGCTGTTTTCCCTAACTCCAATTTTCACATTCAACAAGAACAAGGGGGTGGGAGAACGATGGCTGATTGGAGCCAGCTCTCAATAGAAGCTCCAGTCTGGAGGGAGAGATAATGGCCAGAAAGAACCCAACAAAGCCAAAGGAGGAGAGCCGAGCTGAGAGATGAGATAGATAATTGCTCATCTTCCCTGCTGAGGCAAGCTTCAACTCCAAAGAAAATATTTTCAGTTACAGATCTCATCCCAAAGAGGTTGTGTGGCTGTCCCCTCCCCTAAAAGAGTTGCTTGCTTACTGTGTGACCTCTACTGGTGAGCAATAAACTAAGGCCCTCCTTCCTCACCCCCCACCGAAGAGAATTGCTGGAAGTTGGGACTCCTTCTCAAGAGACCCCATGCTGTGAGTCTAGAAATTCCCTTGTCTGGCAAGAAATTTGAACAAATATTTTCCTTGCCACCTTGATCCTTCAGTCTATGCACCCCCACCTCACCCCCTGGTGTGGCAGTCTAGAAGTCCAACTACTCCAGAATCCAGAATGTCTGCATTTCTTGGCTAGGATCAGGCATTGCATAGACCATGGCAGTACAGATGTGCTGTACCTGTGAATCCAGTAACTGTAAAGAAAGACATAGAGGGAATGGTGACTGACCTGGCCCAAAGAAAGAGTATCTCAGCAGCAGACAGAGGCTTGGGTTCCTGCACTGTGGGTGGAGGCTCAGAAACTGCTGAGGTACCTGAACCCAAGAGGAGGCATCTCCCACCAAACTTCAGCATTAGTACAGTGATCCTGCTAGGGTCCAACTCTAAAGAGTTGTCTCCCCAACTCTGTGGCCTGCCAGAGGGAACCAGACCTCACCCTATAGAGATTCCAGAGCTTCAGAAAAGCAGCAACAAAGGTGCAGTGGCTGAGGGAGAAATTCTTCTGCTGTCTGGATAATCCTCAGGTTTCAACTGAGCTCAGGCAGAACTTTCTTCACCTGCCATTGGGCACCAGAGGCAGGCAGACCTCACCTTCCCCTGCTGGATGGTAGTAGATGGTGGTAACCATGAGGAGGAGGCAACAACCTCACTTTGACTCTGGCAGGCACATAGCCCTGGCACATTTGCTTATTGGACAGAACAGGGCCACAGAGACTGGGTTAACAGAGATTGCCGGTGGGAATACTCGAGACTGAGGCAACCAAAGTTTGGTGGTGAAGGATGACCAAGGTGGGGTAAGAGGCATCAACCTCCTGGTTCTAAACCTCCTACTGGATGGGCCTCTCTGACCCCTCAGAGCACCAGAGGTGCTCAAATCACATTTGAGCTACCAATAGACCCCTAACATCTAGTTGCTGGAGTCCTCTTGAACTCTCCAGCTAGAGAGTGGGGGCTTTCTGGGACAACTGGTCTGGAACTCTTGAACTGGACAAATTACCTGAGGACCCTTCAAGGTGGGACCCTGGTTTTACTGTAGTGGGAAGGTTTGATTGTCCTCTTCCAGATATTACTGGTGGGGGAACAGATGTCCTAGTTGCTTGTGTTTAACCAAAGCTGAGACTGAAATCTAGAGTCACTGATTCACTAGGATTGGACAGAGATCAGCTGAATACAAGACAGAGCCACCTACGCCCACTTCACCAAGCAGACCTCTAGAGTCACAGACTGTGGTACTGTACAGGTCCTTTGCAAAATTGTACAGGAAAAGCTGCAGCCACCAGTCCCAGTTCCTTGGTGAAGGGCTGGTCAACCACAATTGTGGAAGTTTCCAGTCCAATTTCACCTTACCTGCTCATCTAGCTAACACTGAAAAACAATCATGAGGTGGAATCAGCAGAAAAACTCTGGCAACATGAATAAACAGAACAGTTCAACTCCTCCAAGGAATGACAAAACAGCCAATCTAGAGGATCCCATTCACAAACAGATAGCTGAGATTTCTGAAATCGAATTTAGAATTTGGATTGCAAACAAGACCAACAGAATGGAAGGTGGAGGTAGGTAGAATTTGGATTGCAAACAAGACCAACAGAATGGAAGATGGAGGTAAAGATGGAGGTAGAAATGGTAGGATTAATTCAGAATTCAAAGACAAAATCACCAAAGATTTAGATACATTGAGGAAAGAAGTTGCAGCCTTACATGATATGAGAAATACAGTAGAATCCCTCAGTAACAGAATGGAACAGGCAGAAGAAAGGATTTCTGACATGGAAGACAAAGCTTTTGAATTATCCTAAATGTTCAAAGAGGAAAATAAATGGAGAGCAAAAACAGATGATTCTCTCAAAGACCTCTGGGATAACTCAAAGAAAACCAATATTAACCTTATAGGGATTCCTGAAGGTGATGAAGTAGCTTCACAAGGCACAGAGGCCCTTCTTTATTAGATTATGAAAAAGAACTTTCCAGACATGCCAAGAGATCCTAAAATCCAGATAGCAGACATTTTCAGAACCCCACCACAACTCAACTGGAATAAGACACCCCTCAGGCACAACATAATTAACTTTACTAAAGTTAATATGAAGAAGAAAATCCTGAAAGCAGTCAGATGTAAAAAAACCCATAACCTACAAGGGGAAGAATATTAGAATGACTGCAGATCTCTCTGCTGAAACCATTCAAGCCAGAAGAGGGTGGTCGACTCTGAATGTCCTAAAAAAAAAAAAAAAAAAAAAAAAAAAACTTTCAATCAAGGATCCTATACTCAGCTAAACTGAGTTTCACTTATGATGGAGAAATTAAATACTTTAATGACATTCGTATGTTGAAGAAATTTGCCATAACTAAACCAGCTCTCCAGGATATCCTCAGATCTATTCTCCACAATGGCCAGTGCAACTCTCCACCACAAAAGTAAACTCACTCTGAAACTTTTGATCAAATTCCAAATTCCACAGTGGTGAAAGGATTAAAAATGTCCACTGGTCTTTTGAAAAACTCAATACAGAAAATTATACCAGGCCTATAAATATTCTCCATTAATATGAACGAATTGAATAGTCCTATAAAGAGGCACAGGCTGGTTGACTGGATACAAAAACTCAGACAGATATCTGCTGCATACAAGAATCTCATCTTACCTTAAAAAATAAATATAGACTCAGGGTGAAGGGATGGTCATCTATATTCCAGGCAAATGGAAAACAAAAAAAAGCGGGAGTTGCAATTTTATTTGCAGATACAATAGGCTTTAAACCAACAAAAGTTAAGAAAGATAAGGAGGGTCACTACATATTTGTTAAGGGCAAGACTCAATATGATGAGATTTCAATTATCGATATTTAGCACCCAACCAAAATGCACCTCAATTTATAAGAGAAACTCTAACAAACATGAGCAACTTTATTTCCTCCAGGTCCGTAGTAGTCAGAGATTTTAACACCCCTTTAGTGGTGGTGTTGGACAGATCCTCCACAAAGAAGCTAAGCAAAGAAATTTTAGATTTAAACTTAACCATCCAAGAATTGGATTTGACAGACATTTACAGAACATTTTAACCTAACAAAACTAAATACAGCTTCTCATCAGCTCTTGGAACATACTCCATAATTAATCACATCTTAAGTCACAAATCTAACCTCAGCAATTTTAAAAGAATAGAAATTATTCCTTGCATCTTCTCAGACCATCATGGAATAAAAGTGGAACTCAGTAACAACAAGAACCTACATACTCATACAAAAACATGGAAACGGAATAACCTCATGCTGAGAGATAGCTGGGTCAGAGATGAGATTAAGAAGGAAATAAACAAATTTTTGGAACAAAACAACAATGTAGACACGAATTATCAGAACCTCTGTGATACCTCAAAGGCAGTCCTAAGAGGGAAATGTATAGCACTGCAAGCCTTCCTCAAGAGAACAGAAAGAGAGGAAGTTAACAACTTAATGGGTGTGGGTTAAACTGTCCCACATAAGCCACACAAGGCAAATTGATAATGGGTTAAAAATGACTTTTGCTAACACAAAGGCAGAAAGGGAACTGGACTCCCCTCTGAGGCATACTCAGAGCCTGTGTCAGAACAGCTTCTCTGATGTTATGCTTCCGTTAAGCCCACATGATCAGAGACTTACAATCTCTCCACTGGAAATATGGTCCAAAGGTTGACAGGTGTTAAGAACACATTGTCTTTGGAGCCTAAAGGTCTCTGCCTTGTGGAAGAACAAAGTCATTACTCCATTATGAGACAAACTAAGTGTGTGCTTGAGGGATTTTGTTTCCCCTTCTTCCCCAGGAGCTCTTTGTGATTTTTATTTGGATATCTTGCTCAAAAATTAACATATGTCTGAGAAGAAAGAAAAAGCAGAGGAAATTGTGCTGATTTGTAGATTTGATGTCTCCTCACAAGTTAAAGTTAGAAAGAGTTAGAGATAATAGATTAAGTGTGTACATGACCAACAGTGAATATAAGGTGGTCAAGAATAAAGATGTTTTGCTACATGCTATCCCATGCGATGTAGTATGTTTCTTGTTTACCCTTAATAATTGCAGGAGCAAGCTTATACCCACAGCAAAGCTGCTGTTCTGTCACGTCTCCAGTCATGCAACATATTGGCATAGTCGGCAGGATGAGGGGATTGCGATGGAGCAGGAAGCCTTTCGGGACACTGGGCTGGAGGACGGCTGCCTCCACCAGGACGCCTCGGAGAGATCTTCACTGAAGCCGCTTGAGGTAGGTTTGAGAACCCAGTGACTGGAATGGTTTTGTGGTCATATGTAGTACGTGGGACATTTACAGATTAGCAAGAAACATGGGTGGGAATAGTATGAGTATTCAACTCAATTCTTCTCTAGAAGATCAATATGTAGCCATACTGAAAGTATTAATCACTTCCACTAAAATTTCTGTTAAAACTAGCAGCCTAAAAGTATTATTTAAGGTTGTGACTAAGCACTGTCATTGGTTTAAGCCAGACAGAAAAGTGCAATTAAATTTGAAAATATGGAAAAAAGTAGGGAGAGCTTTGTGTCATGCACACCATAAAGGAAATTTTATAAGCAGGGAGGTCTGGACTACTTTTCAATTGGTCTATATAGCCTTGGAGCTGTTCCAACCCTGCCCACAAGAATCTTCAGGAATACAGGATAGTGGGGCTGTTGAGCCACCACCCCCATCTTCTCCCACAGAAGAGGTGAAGGAGGTGAAAAATTCTGAAGAAAATGAGCATACTAATCCAGTAACTACAGATCCACAACCTGATTGGTCTGTTAAACCTGGTAAAAAGTATGTTGGTGATCTAATTAGTTTAGATAGTGACACAGAAACCTGTTCTGAATTAGTTGAAGCAGTTGATGAAATAGCTGTAAACGATTCTGAATTTGAACTATTTAAAAAAATTATGGCTGAAGGTATTCAGTCAGTAAATAAAAGACTTTCTTTCCTGGAAAGGAAGGGAGCAGAATTACTCTCGTCCAGAGCCAGCTCTAAGGCAGGATCATGTAAAGATACAATACCACCTTAGAAACCTCTTACACCCTCTGCACCACCAGGTCCTCTGCAATGGAGAGATGGTCCTTTACATCCTAATGCACCTCCAGGCATTTACCCAGTATGGCCAAATCTGCCTAACACTCGATTTGTAGCTCGATATCATTTTCCTCTAAAAATTTCTGAATTGACTATAGCTAATGAAAACTGTATACAGACTACCCAATTAGGCTCTAAGGAACTGACTTTACAGGCTTATGCAGTTTTTAGACAAATTCAGGAGAATGGGTATCTTGGTGCTCCACACCATGTACCCATTGAAGTAAAATTTCTAAGAACTATGAAAGATGCTGTTTATGCATATGGGCCTACATCTCCTTTTGTTATTGGAATTTTAAATTCCTACTGTACTGATCATATTTTTGTCCCCACAGACTGGGAAACATTAGCACGAACTACATTAAGGTTTGGTCAATTCTTACAATTTAAAGCTTGATGGTTAGAGGAGGCTAATCTACAACATTGTTCTAATGGAGTCCCAGATAATTTCCTTATAGGACTGATGATGAAGCAGATATTCATGCACAATTGCATTTTCCACATGACATTCTTATTCAAGTTTGTATTTGAAAGATGTTTGTATTAGAGCTTGACAAAGACTAGAAGAAAAGGATGGTGTAAAACTATTTTTTACTAAGATAATACAAGGAAATAATGAGCCTTACTCTGAATTTCTGGCACGTCTATAGCCATTGAGAGATCTATACCCAGAGCAGAGGCTAGGCAGATGCTTTAATTACAATTGGCATTTGAAAATGCCAATTCTGACTGTAAGCAGGCACTGACTCTAGTCAGAAATCAAGATAATGTGACCATTGAGCAATATCTCTGTACTTGTAGAGATGCAGGCTCAGGCACATTCCAAGCTAAGTTTAATGCTACAGCTTTAGCAGATGCCATACAGAGGTTAAAAAGAAACCTAAATGTTTTAATTGTGGAAAGCTAGGCCACAGGCCACATCCTGCTGACTGCTGTAAAAGCAAAAGTGAAACTGCTTCAGAAACAGTCTTAAAGACACAGGCACTGGGAGTCTGAAGACGTAGAAAAGGTAAACATTGGACTAATAAATGTAAATTAATAAGAGACAAAGATGGGAATTTACTTCCCACCAAAGAGGAACCCACTTCCACACAGAACTTTGGAAATGGGGGGTCGGCCTCAGCTCGAGGCCCTCAGAAAAAAACACAAGCTATCATACTCAATTTCCAGTCAGCGATGGTGTAGACCATGCCCAGATGAATCAGAACAATTAATAAGTATAAAAACTGTTAAACTGTGTGTTCAAGATCTTTTTCATGCTACTCAAGGAAATGTGGCATTAGATCTGCCAATTTTAAAAGAGGAGGAGATTTTTTCAGGACAATTGCCTAAAAAGTTAACTACAGGCATATATGGACCAAATCCAGAAAATACAGTGGGTTTAATTATAGGAAGAAGTAGTTTAACAATGGAAAGTTTAAATATTCACCCAAGAATAATAGATTCTCACTATCAGGGAGAAATTTTCTTAATGGCTTCTTCTACTCAAAATGTGAAATTAAAAGCTGGACAAAAGGCTGCTCAAATACTAATATTACCTTATTATAATGGGAAAACAGCACCCATTAAGAGAGAGGGTAGTTTTGAAAACACTGAAGAACAGGTTTTTTTAGCATACTTATGTTAATAACTCCAGGCCACAGTGTACTGTGATCTTTTCTGATAATACCTCCATTAAGGGCCTTACAGATACTGGAGCTGATGTATCAATTATTCCTTCATATGAATGGCCAAAGCATTATCCTAAGCAAAAAATTACAGCAACTTTTGTAGGAATAGGAACTCTATCTGATATAGAACAAAGTGTTAACACTCTTGATTGCACAGGACCTGAAGGACAGAAAGGTCAACTGCACCCCTGTCTGGCTCCTATAGCTTTATCCCTCTGGGGAAGAGATCTTTTAAAACAATGGGGCACTATGATTTCTATTCCTACTATTTCTAAACCTGCACAAAACATTATGTTTAACATGGGCTATTGTCCAACTGATCCAACTCCGGTTCTTAATCCAGAAGTTATAAGAATGGGCAATGATAAAACTAGCTTAGGTTTACCTGCACTTCATGAGAATTTTTTATAAAGTCTTCTGTTCCATGCTTTGCCCTGCTGTTACAATGGAAAACAGATAAACCAATATGGGTTGAACAGTGGCCGCTTACTCATGAAAAATTAGAAGCGCTTAATACATTGGTTCAAGAACAACTTAAAGCAGGCCATATTGAACTAGTACAAGCCAATGGAATAGCCCAGTATTTCTTATGAAAAAGAAATTAGGAAAATGGATAATGTTAACAGATTTAAGATAAATTAATGCTATTATTGTACTGATGGGAACACTCCAATTTGGTATCCCTAATCCAGCATTAATTCCTAAAAGTTATTTCATAATTATTATTTATTTAAAAGATTTTTTTTTTTACCATCCCACTGCATCCTAATGATGCATAAAGATTTGCATTCGCCATCTCTTCTCTGAATTCAGAAAAGCCAGCTAAACATTACCATTGGAAGGTTCTTCCTCAAGGCATGTTAAATAGCCCCACTTTATGTCAATATTTGTAAATCAGTCTTTAGAAAAGGTTAGGACATTATTCCCTGAAGAAATATGTTTACATTATATGGATGATATTTTAATTGCTCATGCTGAAGAAACAAAATTGCATTTGATGTTTAAAGCAGTAAAAGAAAATTGTCAACAATATAGACTAGTCATTTCACAAGATAAAATTCAAGATACCAATCCTTGGGAATATTTAGAATATAAAATTACTAGACAACAAATAAGTACTCAAAAAGTAACAATTAGGAGAGACTCATTAAAGACTCTTAATGATTTTCAAAAATTGTTGGGAGATATTAATTAGACCTAGTTTAGGGATACCTACTTATGCTTTAAAAAATTTATTCTCTACTTTGGAAGGCGATTCAAATTTAAAAAGCCCTAGAAAATTAACTTCTGAGGCTGAAAAAGAATTACAGTAGATAGAACAACATATTCAACAATCTCAACTAGATAGAATTGATACTATAGGAGAATTCTACTTATATATTTTTCCTTCTAGCCATTCACCTACAGGCTTATTAACTAAAAATAAAGCTTTTATGGAATGGTGTTTTTTAACCTAATAAAGCAATTAAAAAGATGGAAACTTATATTT
The DNA here is from genome assembly GCA_963574355.1 of Loris lydekkerianus. NCBI lineage: Eukaryota > Metazoa > Chordata > Mammalia > Primates > Lorisidae > Loris > Loris lydekkerianus. Next base: position 15,424 of record CAUYPK010010168.1, read on the forward strand.
ATAAAATAGCAGCAGTGATTCTTAAAGGTAGACAAAGACTTAGACAACTTGTTGGTTTTGACCCTCATAAAATTATTGTTCCTTTAACTAATTCCCAAATTAATAATTTGTTTATTTTTAATGTGGAATGGCAAATTTCTCTCTCTGATTATTTAAGAATTTTAGATAATCATTATCCACAAAAGAATTCCATTTCTTAATAAAAACTAATTGGATATTACCTAAAATTATTAAAAATGAACCTATTGATAATGTTGTAACTTTTTATACTGATGCAAATAAACAAGGGATGGCAGGGTATATTAAACCAAATGTTCAAAAAGTAGAACAATCACCTTATAAATCTGTTACCTTATAAATCTGTTCAAAAAGCAGCACTGTTTGCTATTATAATGTTACTAAGTGATTATAAAAAAGATAATTTAAATATCATGAGTGACTCAAAATATAGCACAATAGTAGTATAAAATATTAAAACAGTCACTCTTTCTGATACCATATCTGAGTTAAATCAATTTTTTTCTCAATTACAAGCCTGGATTAGAACTCGACAACATCCTTTGTATATAACACACATAAGAGCTCATTCAGGATTACCTGGACCTTTGTCTGAAGAAAATCATATGATTGACCAACTAGTTGGTTCAGTTTTTTCAGCTCAACAAGAACATAAATTACATCATTCAAATGCCAAGTCTTTAAAACAAAGACATGAAATAACTTAGCAATCAGCTAGAGCTATAATAAGATCTTGTCCTACTTGCCAACCTATAGTGGCTCCTCCTTTATCACAAGGAGTTAATCCTCAAGACTTAAAATCTAATCAAATCTGCCAAATAGATATAACTCAATTCCCAGAATTTGGTAAAGTCAAATATATTCATCATTCTGTTGATAATTATTCTCATTTTTCATGGGCAACAGCTTTATCTTCAGAAAAAGCTGATGCAGTAATAACACATCTATTAGAAACTTTTGCCATTATGAGAAAACCTAATACCATCAAAACAGATAATGGTTCAGCATATATATCTCATAAATGTAAAGAATTTTTTGACATTTATCAAATTAATCATATTACTGAAATACCAAAACATTGCACTGGTCAAGCTACAACAGAAAGACAAAACAGAATTCTAAAAGATATGCTTTTCAAACAAAAGGGGGAAGAACAGTATACTACCCCTAGAAATTGATTACCCTCAGCACTTTTTACTTTAAATTTTTTAAATTTGAATGATGAAAATGAAACACCAGCTTTTAAACATTGGAGTGTGGTCACAACACCACCTATTGACCAATCAGTATATTACAAAGATACTTCAAAAAAATGAGTGGCTTCCAGGCACAATCATAAGATGGGGAAGAGGGTTTGTTTATGTCTCTATGGGAAACCAAAACTTCTAGATTCCAGATAAGAATATAAAGTTGAGACATCTTCCTCATGAAATGTCCTCAAAAGATGTTACTGGAGGCATTCGTGAACAACGTAACCAGTAGATTTTGCCACCTGTCTGACCAAAAAGAAGATGAGGAAGAGAAAGATGAGAGTGACTCCTCACCTCAAGATGCCCACTATGAAACAACTGCAAAATCTGGGAAGGATGGCAGTTAAAAACATACAAAAAAAGAAACATAAGGTTACACCTGCCTCAGTATTTTTAGCAATGTTTGCACTTCTGGTTACCATAGCCAAAGGGGAGGAGTATCATTACTGGAGCTATGTCCCTAATCCATTGTTACTGCAAGGGGTTAGTTGAACAGAACCTACCGTACAAATTTATGTTAATGAATCTGTATGGCTTTGTGGCCCACATGACACAGGAGGACCATTTAAACCTGAGGAAGAAGGTATGGTTGTAACTAATTATGTTACTGGAGTCACAGCCCCCCTGTCCCCATTTGTTTTGGTCAACAATATCAATGTCTTAATATGACAACTCAGTATTGGCTAAGTCATTATGACAGGCCTGATCTTAAAAGAGATATAAAAAGAGAAATGTTTAGGTAGAGTGCTAACTCTTTTTCAAGATTTATCCCTAGTTTTGTTCCTATAGATGTAGAGACTCCATCTTGTAAAGAACACAGTTTTAAAGAGATTAAGAATTGGGTACATTGGACTAAATGTAAAGGTGAAAAAACTTTTTTCCTCACCAATACATCCAAGGGAGCAATAATGGATTGAAGTCCTAAGACAACTTTATTAGATCATGATAAAATTCCTATTAATATAGATTTTTCTCAAGAAGAACACACATATCCTATAACAAAAGATAAGATAAATATAAATATGTTAACATCTATGAGCTGAATGGATGTTGGCTTTTCACCGCCAGCACCAGGAATCTGCGGATTCCCAAAACAAAATAATTTATGGAAAGTTACTGTGGCATTAAAGCCATTTAATTAAAGCTTGGACAGGTGGTCTGTATTATCATTACACCACCAATCCTCAAATGTATGGCATGAAATTTGTAGTGCAAGAAGAAAGAACTATTCAGGCTTGTATGCAGTTACCATTTGTTTGGTTTAAAGGGGATATTAAATGGAGTGAAAAAACGGGAGAATTATCTTGTGCCATGTGTCAATTGTTTACTTGCATTAATAATCTTGTGAGTTTTAATCCAGAAAAGGAACAGCTGTATTTATTAACAGCCAGAACAGGTGTGTGGCTGCCAGTGGACCTAAACAAATCGTGGCAAGAGTATCCAACTTTAACTGCTCTTCAACTGCTAGCGGACCGAGTTTTTGTGGCTGATTGGCATGAGAAATCTGAACAATTATGGACAGCTCAAAAAAAAATTAACACTAAATTATATAATAAGATCTCTGATCTGGAACAGACTGTTGTAATGTTAAAAAATGAATTAGTAAATTTAAAGAAACAATTTAAGTTGAAATGTGATTGGAATGTAAAAACTTTTTGTACTACACCTGTTATGTATAATAAGATTAAGTTTCCCCAGAAAAAATGTAAAAAAACATTTGTTAAATCAAGAAAATTTAACTAAAAGAATTGTTAATTTACAACATAAAGTATATTTCACATTTCAAAATAAGTTACAGAAGATAGATGGAGATCAAATACTACAAAGAATAACTAATGGTATAAAACAGATTAATCTTTTACCTAAAATACAAACATTAATTGAAAATTCATTGGGATCTTTAGTTCTATTTTTAATCATTTGTTTTATTTTATATGTAATTTGTAGAAAAATAAGAAAAATCCAGCACAAAAATGAGCATTATGCTTGGGTTTTCACTGCTATAATGACAGATATGAATGACATACGTCAGAATAAAGGAAGGGGAAATGTGGGTTAAACAGTCTCATATAAGCCACACAAGGCAAGTTGGTAATGGGTTAAAAATGGCTTTTGCTAACACAAAGGCAGAAAGGGAACTGGACTCCCCTCTGAGGCATATTCAGAGCCTCTTTCAGAACAGTTTCTCTGATGTTATTCTCCCATTAAGCCCACATGGTCAGAGACTTACAATCTCTCCGCTGGAGATACGGGCCAGAGGTTGACAGATGTTAAAAACACATTGTCTTTGGAAACTAAAGGTCTCTGCCTTGTGGAAGAACAAAGTCATTACTCCATTATGAGGCAAACTAAGTGTGTGCTTGAGGGATTTTGTTTCTCCTTCTTCCCCAGGAGTTCTTTGTAATTTTTATTTGGATACCTTGCTCAAGAATTAACATATGTCTGAGAAGAAAGAAAAAGCAGAGGAAATTGTGCTGATTTGTAGACCTGATGTCTCCTCACAAGTTAGAGTTAGATAGAAAGAGTTAAAGATAATAGATTAAGTGTGTACATGACCAACAGTGTATAAAAGGTAGTAAACAATAAAGATGTTTTGCTACACACCATCTCACACAATGTAGTCTGTTTCTTGTTTACCCTTAATAATTACAAAAGCGAGCTTATGCCCATGGCAAAGCTGCTGTTCTTTTGCATCTCCGGTAAGGCAACAATGAGACATCTCAAGCAACTGGAAAAAGAAGAACATTCCAACACCAAACCCAGCAGAAGAAAAGAAATAACCAAAATTAGAGCAGAATTAAATGAAATTGAAAACCAAAGAATTATACAACAGATCAATATATCAACAAGTTTGTTTTTTGAAAAGGTCAATAATATAGATAAAACTTTAGCTAACCTAAATAGGAAAAAAAGAGTAAAATCTCTAATTTCATCAATCAGAAATGGTAAAAACGAAATAACAACAAACCCCTCAGATTCAAAAAATCCTTAATGAATACTACAAGAAACTTTATTCTCAGAAATACGAAAACCTAAAGGAAATCAACGAATACTTGGAAGCATGCCACCTCCCAAGACTTAGCCAGAATGAGGTGGAAATGTTGAACCAGCCTATATCAAGTTCTGAAAATAGCATCAAATATACAAAATCTCCCTAAAAAGAAGACCCCAGATACAGATGGCTTCACATCAGAATTCTACCAAACGTTTAAAGAGGAACTAGTACCTATATTACTCAAACTTTTCCAAAATATGGAAAAAGAAGGAATACTACTCAATATATTCTATGAAGCAAACATCACTTTGATCCGCAAATCAGGAAAAGACTCAATAAAAAAAGAAAATTATAGATCAATATCACTGATGAATATTGACACAAAAATATTCAACAAGATCCTAGCAAACAGAATCCAGCAACACATCAAACAAATTATACACCACGACCAATTGGGTTTTATCCCAGGATCTCAAGGCTGGTTCAATATGCAAAAATTTATGAATATAATTCAGCACATAGATAAATTTAAAAAACAAAGACCATGTAATTCTCTCAATTGATGCAGCTTTTGATAATATCCAGCATCCCATCATGATCTTAAGAAATGGGTACACAAGGGACATTTCTTAAACTCATAGAGACCATCTACAACAAACTTACAGCCAATATCGTATTGAATGGAGTTAAATCAAAACCATTTCCACTCATATCAGGAACCAGGCAAGGTTCATCATTGTCCCCATTGCTCTTTAACATTGTAATGGAAGTTTTAGTAATTGCAATTAGAGAAGAAAAGGCGATCAAGGGTATCCATATAGGATCAGAGGAAATCAAAATTTCACTCTTCACAGATGATATGATTGTATATTTGGAAAAAATCAGGGATTCTACTACAAAACTCTTAGAAGTGATCAAGAAATACAGTAATGTCTCAGGATACAAAATCAACAAACATAAATCTGTAGCCTTTATATATACCAACAATAGCCAAGCTGAAAAAAAAATCAAGGACTCTATTCCATTTACAGTAGTGCCAAAGAAGATGAAATATTTAGGAATTTATCTGAAAAAGAATGTGAAAGATCTTTATAAAGAGAACTATAAAACTTTAAGAAAAGAAATAGCTGAAAATGTTAACAAATGGAAAAACATACCATTCTCATGGCTGGGAAAAATCAACATTGTCAAAATGTCTATACTACCCAAAGCAATATACAATTTTAATGCAATCCCTAATAATGCTCCATTGTCATACTTTAAAGATCTCAAAAAAATAATACATCATTTTATATGGAGTCAGAAAAACCTCGATAGCCAAGACATTACTCAGAAATAAAAACAAAGCAGGAGGAATTACACTACCAGACCTCAGACTATACTATAAATCAATAGTGATCGAAACAGCATGGTACTGGCACAAAAACAGAAAGGTAGATATGTGGAACAGAATAGAGAACCAAGAAATGAATCCAGCTACTTACCATTATTTAATATTTGACAAGACAATTAAAAACATTCAATGGGGAAGATTCCCTATTTAATAAATGGTGCTGGGTGAACTGGCTGGCGACCTGTAGAAGACTGAAACTAGACCCACACCTTTCACCTTTAACTAAGATAGACTCTCACTGGATTAAAGATTTAAACTTAAGACATAAAACTGTAAAAATACTAAAAGAAAGTGCAGGGAAAACTCTTGACGGAATCAGCCTGGGCGAATATTTTTTGAGGAGGACCTCCTGGACAATTGAAGCAGCATCAAAAATACACTACTGAGACCTGATAAAACTAAAACGTTTCTGCACAGCTAAGAACATAGTAAGTAGAGCAAGCAGACGGCCCTCAGAATGGGAGAAGATATTTGCAGAATATCTGACAAAGGTTTAATAACCAGAATCCACAGTGAACTCAAACATATTAGCAAGAAAAGAACAAGTGATTCCATTTCAGGCTGGGCAAGGGACTTGAAGAGAAACTTCTCTGAAGAAGACAGGTGTATGGCCTACAGATACATGAAAAAATGCTCTTCATCCTTAACCATCAGAGAAATGCAAATCAAAACTGCTTTGAGATATCATCTAACGCCAGTAAGATTACCCCACATCACAAAATCCCAAAACCAGAAATGTTTGCACAAATGTGGAGAAAAGGGAGCACTTCAGCACTGCTGGTGGGAATGCAAACTAATATGGTTCTTTTGGAAAGATGTTTAGAGAATACTTAGAGATCTAAAAATAGATCTGCCATTCGATCCTGTACTTCCTCTACTAGGTGTATATCCAGAAGACCAAAAATCGCATTATAACAAAGATATTTGTACCAGAATGTTTATTGCAGCCCAATTCATAATTGCTAAGTCATGGAAAAAACCCAAGTGTCCATCGACTCATGAATGGATTAATAAATTGTGGTATATGTACACCATGGAATATTATGCAGCCTTAAAGAAAGATAGAGACTTTACCTCTTTCATGGTTACATGGATGGAGCTGGAAAATATTCTTCTTAGCAAGGTATCCAAAGAATGGAAGAAAAAGTACCCAATGTACTCAGTCCTAATATGAAACTAATTTATAGCTTTCATACGAAGGCTATAACTCAATCTCAGTATAAGAATATGGGAAAGGGAGCAAGGGATGAGAAAGAAGGGGGAGGAAGGGTGGAGGGATGATGATTGGTGTGTCCACACCTAGGGTGCATCTTGGAAGTGTGCAGGTGAAGTTCACTAAGTGTAGAGTATAAGGGTTTGAATACAAAAATTAAGAAAATGCCATGAAGGCTATGTTAACCAGTTTGGTGACAATATTTCAGACTGTATATGGAACCAGCACATTGTACCTCATGATTGCATTATTGTACACAGCTATGATTTAATAAAAAAAAAAAAATATTACCTTATGCTTATAAAACCTGACCCACCCCTGCTCCAGGAAACAGATTTGAGCATTACTCCTCTCTCATTTCCAGTCACCAGTCAACTTGCAATAAAGCTTTTCTTCATTTTCTTTAACTCTGGTGACATAGTATTGGCTTCTATGCACACCACGCAGCAAGCCTATTGATTTGCTCAGTGATAGAGCTCCCTATTAATTCTCAAATACAGTCTGTCTTCCCAGGAATTCAAATCAAAGCTCTTACACTTAGTAGTTGCATATCCTTGAGAATACCACTTCACCTCTTTGAGGCCAAATTTTCTCATTCCTAAAACAAGAAAATCCAAGCTGTACATAGTGGCTCATGCTTATAATTCTAGTAATTTGTGAGGCCATGGTAAGAGGATTATTTGAAGCTAAAGAGTTTGAGACAGGCCTGGGAAACATAGCAATATCCCATCTCAAAACAAAAAATTTTAAACTTGCTGGGCATCGTGGAGCACCTGTAGTCCCAGCTACTTGAGATGCTGAGGCTGGTGTATCACTTAACCCAGGCATTTAAGGTTGCTGTAACTTATGATAATTCTACAGCACTCTACCTGAGGCAATAGAGTGAGATCCTGCTTCAATAAACAATAAAATAAAATGAGAAAATACTTTCTTCATATGGTCTTCTAATGATGTGATCCATAATTAATTAGGCAGGTAAATTATAAAAAGTTGTTCCTTTATACCTTCACAGATAGAATTGCTAGAGATGAATCCAACTTGGCAGCTGCAACTGTAGCTTCCCATGGAGTTGATACAGTCAGAATGCTCAGGGCAGACCCCGCTGGAGAGACACTCATCAATGTCTGAGATGCAGTAGAGTAGGGTGGGTGGACAAGAAATCAGTGTCTCAGTCCAGGAACATATGAACTCAACCCAGGAATAGATGTTCACCAAGGCCCCTGTTGCAGAGCCCAACAGCATTACCTGTGCAGGCAAAACTGCCTGGCTTTTCTGGACTCCAGTCATTTCCAGTGGGAGAAGAGAAACCAAGAAAACAGCTACATTTGTACCTCCCCAGCATGTTTCTGCAGACTGAGTTAGGGCCACATTTGGGGAAACTTTGAGAACACTCATCGATATCTGTACAAAGAAAGAGTTGAAATTACAAAGTTACCTCATCCTGGGTAGCAGGCTGCTGTTTTCCCAAAAGAGCTGAAACAATATCTTCCATCCACATGCTCTCCATTCCACTGACGTTGGTGCTCCTATCATCAAATGATGGGGTGTATGTCCCCTCTGCTCTTGAATCTGATTATAACTGTGACTATGATGGAAGTGACACTCAGCCAGAAAAACACTATGCTAGGTCATTAAAAAATTGTGTGCTTCCACCATGTCTCTTGAGATGCTCGTCCTTAGAATCCAGCTGCCACATTGTGAGGAATTCCAACCATCCATAAACTTTTACAGTAAACTTTTATATTTTCATAATCAGAAAAATGAATAGAATGGGGGAAAGAGGGAGAGAGGAAGGGAGAGAAAATGGGAGGAAAAGAATTTAAAAAAGAAAGAAGGGAGGGAGGGCAGGGAAGGGAAGGGGGAAGGAATCATGTTTGGGGCAGGACGAAGAACCTACATCTTCAGCTTCCACCTGATTTTCCTAACAAACACTGAAGTTTTGAGGGGGCTGTGAACTCACCTGTGCATTTTACTCCTGGACCTTTGAAGTGACTCTGGCCATTGCTGGACAGGAAGCCATTTTTGCAAGTGCAATAGTAACTCTCCATGGTGTTGGTGCAGGTGGCGTAAGCTGGGCATGCAGTGGTGTCAGCACACTCGTTCACATCTAAGCAGCATAAAAGGGAGAAATGGGACAAGATTAGAACATCAGAGTGAGGCTACAATAGAACCCAGCCTAAAAATGACTACAGGTTGAATTATGTCCCCACCAAAAGATATGTTAAAGTCCTAGACCTGGTGTCTGTGAATGGAACCTTATTTTCAAGTAGGGTCTTTTAGATGTAATTGAGATATAAGTTAAGATGAAGTAGCACATCCAGTATAACTGGTGTCCTTCAATGAAAAGAAGAGACAAGGAGATGGCCACTAGGGGAGCACCAGGAGGTGACAGAGGCAGAGTTGGGGTACTGTGCCCACAAGTGAAGTGACACCAAGGTTTCCACAATGCCAAGAAACTAAATGATGCAGTTTGGATGTCTGGCCCCTCTGGATCTCAGGTGAAGAGATCCAGATGTGAAGAGCTGAGGTTCAAAGAGGTTAAGTGAGTTGCCCAGGAACACATAGCTGGCCTTTCAAAATCCAAATTGTCATGCAAGATATGGAATCAACCTAAGTGTTCATCCTTGGAGGAGCGAATAAAGAAAAAGTAGAGATATAGAGATTATCCAAGATGGCGGCTGAGTAACAGCTTCCTTGCAAATGGGCACAGTGAGTCTGGGGAGACAAGACCCCCAGGCCTCTCTGGCTGGTGGTATCTGCACAGAAGCATCCCTCTGAGGACACAGGCAGTCAGCGAGAAACTTCTGAATCCCATGAGGAGGACAAAAGCAGTGGAGAACTGGCAAGTGTTTGCATGTGTTTGTTTTGTTTAATCTCACTGGCAGCTTTAAATACAGCAGCAATGAGATTGCAAACTGGAAGGCCTTACCTGTGAGCTGTTTTGTATTTTTGGACTTGGCACTCAGTTGAACTACCTTGGGAGAACTTGGGCAAGAGGGCGGAAGACTCAAAGCATTGTATAGGGTCCCAGACTGAGCCACTGAGCCAGACAGAGCTAATAGAGTTTGGCTGTGGGTCACCCGGAGCCATTGTGGGAGAACTGCCCTGGCAAGCTCTGCCCTCAGGGTCACAAAGCAAGGATGGGCTGGGAGATAGTAATCTAGTGACTGAGCAGCCTAAAGGTGGGGACTGAGACGCCTTGCAGCCTTAGCCCTCAGTCGCCTAGAGTGAGACCGGTTTTGGCACACTGAGTAAGTGGATAGCTACTTCAGGAGTGATCTCAAGGGACAAGCGCTTTCCTGGGAAAGCTACTGCTTAGCCAAGTTTAGCAGTTTAAAGTGACTTTTAAGAGGGCTGAGGAGCGATTTAGTCTCTCCACCCTGTGGGGTTAATGAAATCAGCAGAGGCCTCCGGTCTCTATCTCATACAAGCGTATCAGCATTGTGTTTAACATATCATACCCAGAATATTACCTGTTGCCCAGACAACATTCAGCAAGATATATATACTTCTTTGTTTTTGTCTTGTTGTTTTTTGTTTTTTTTTTGGGGGGGGGGTGTTTGTTGTTGTTTTGTTTTTTAATTTCAACATTTTCCCTATAGATTTTTTCTTTTTTTTTTCTTTCTTTTCTTTCTCCATTTTTAAATACAATTTTCGATTGTTGCCTTTTTCAACAATTAGAACTTCATTTTTGCTAATGTTCCTACCTCTATTATTAGGTTTTCCCCCCAACTTTATCTCATAAAGTTATCCATTTGCTTGTTTTGGTTTGATTTATAGCATATTTGTCTTTTCTGTCTACTTGGTGGAGGTGAGGTACTGTGTCCAAACAGGCTAGCAAAGAGCTACTGACTTCAAGGGAACCACCCAGCCCAGTACCCACAGAGGTTTGGGGGTGGTTAAGGTTGAGTGAAACTACCCTACTGTACACCTATATTGCCCTGTCTCCCTCTTTCTCCTCTCTTCTTTTTGTCAATATTCTCTTCTACCCACCCCCTCTCCTTTCTCTTTTTTCTTTTCTTTCTTTTGTTCCTTTTTTTGTTTGTTTTCCTTTCCTGCTCTTCAACCTTCTATTCTTCTGGTTGTGTACCAAAAGAACTCATCGAAACCCTAGCCCAGAGGCACAGCAACTTAAAGAGTAAGAGAAAGTGAAAGTAAAATTAGGGAAAGGAAACAGATAAAAGAAATCACTCATGAGGAAGAGCCAGCAGAAAAATCCTGGCAACATGAAAAACTGGTCTAGAGCAACATCCCCAAGAGACCATGAGGTAGCTACTGCAGAGGATTCCACTTATAAAGAAATGTTAGAAATGGCATAAAGGGAATTTAGAATACAGATGATGAAAACAATGAAAGAAATGATGGAAACAATCAAGAAAATTGCTGATAAAGTGGAAAATAACCAAAAGGAAATCCAAAAACAGAATCAAATAAGAGATGAATGACATGAAGAATATAGAAAGGATATAGCACAGCTGAAGGAACTGAAGCAGTCAATTAGGGAACATAAGATGCAACAGAAAGTATCAACAACAGATTAGACCATGCAGGAGAAAAAATCTTGGAGTTAGAGGACAAAGCTCTTGAGATAACTCAGATAGTTACAGAGGCATAAAAGAAGAGATAGAAAGCAGAAAGTTCACTGACAGAATTATGGAACATTATGAAGTGTTGAAACATACGAGTTATAGGCATCCCAGAAGGAGAAAAAGAATGCTCCAGGAGAATAGAAGCCATACTAGAAAATATTATGGATAAAAATTTCCCAAATATCAGCAAAGATTCTGACATACTCCTTTCAGAGGGATATCGGAACCCAGGTCACCTCAACTCTAACTGAGCTTCTCCAAGACACATTGTGATGAACCTGTCCAAAGTCAAGACAAAAGAAAAAATTCTGCAAGCTGCCAGGAGTAAGCGCCAGTTGATCTACAGGGGCAAATCCATCAGGGTAACTGCAGACTTCTCTAATGAAACTTTCCAAGCAAGAAGACAATGGTCATCTACCTTTAATCTACTTAAACAGAACAATTTCCAGCCCAGAATTCTATATCCTGATAAGCTAGGTTTTAAAATTGATGGAGAAATCAAATAATTTACTGATATACAAACATTGAGGAAATTTGCCACAATAAGACCAGCTCTGCAGGAATTACTTCAACCTGTTCTACACACTGACCATCACAGTGGATCAGCATAAAAGTAAGAACTCAGAAATTAAAGAACAGAACCTAACTTCCATACTGATGCAAAAGATAAAACTAAGCAATGGACTCTCACAAAATAAGATAAATAGAACACTACCACACTTATCAATTATCTCAATAAATGTTAATGGCTTGAATTCCCCCACTGAAGAGCCATAGATTGGCTGACTGGATTAAGAAACTCAAGTCATCCATTTGCTGTCTGCCAGAAACACACCTACCTTCAAAAGCCAAATTAAAACTCTGAGTTAAGGGTTGGAAGATAATTTTTCAGGCAAATAGAATTCAGAAGAAAAGAGGGGATGCAAGCTTATATTCAGGTACATGTGGTAAAGCAACTGTAGTCAAAAAAGACAAACATGGTCACTTTATATTGGCCAAGAGAAAAATACAACAAGAAGATGTTTCAATTCTAAATATTTGTGCACCGAATTAAATACTCCCAGATTTTTGAAACACACCTTGCTTAGTCTGAGCAATATAACACCATGATAACAGGAGACTCTACCACCCCACTCTCAGAGCTAGACAGATTCTCTAAACAGAAATTACACAAAGATATTAGAGATTTAAATGAGACCGTAGAACAACTGTGCTTGACAGACGTATATAGAACACTCCATCCCAAAGATAAAGAATATACATTTTTCTCATTGCCTAATGGAACATTCTCCAAAATTGACCATATCCTAGGACACAAAACAAACCTCAACAGAATCAAAAGAATTAACATTTACGTTGTATCTTCTCAGAACACAAGGCACTAAAGGTGGAACTCAACTCCAACAAAAACGTTCAACCCCACACAAAAACATGGAAATTAAACAACCTTCTGTTGAATGATAGTTGGGTGCAGGAAGAAATAAAAGAGGAAATCCTTGAGTATAATAACAATGAAGACACAAGCTACCAAAACATATGGGATACTGCAAAAGCAGTTTTGAGAGGAAAATTTATTGCTTTAGATGCCTACATTCGAAAAACAGAAAGAGACAGTATCCACAAACTCACAAGCCATCTGATGGAATTGGAAAAAGAAGAATAATGTAAGCTTAAACCCAGTATAAAAAAAGAAATATGCAATATTAAATCAGAGATCAATGAAATTGAAAGCAAAAGAATCATTCAGAAAATTAATTAAACAAGGAGTTGGCTTTTTGAAAGAATAAATATAGTAGATGAACCTTTGACCAGACTAACTAGAAATAGAAAAGTAAAATCTCTAGTAACCTCAATCAGAAATGATAAAGGGGAAATAACAACTAATGCCAGAGATGCAAGAGATCATCTCTGAATACTACCAGAAACTCTATGCCCAGAAATTTGACAATGTGAAGGAAATTGATCAATATTTAGAATCACACCCTCTCCCTAGACTTAGCCAGGAAGAAATAGAGCTCCTGAACAGACCAATTTCAAACACTGAGATCAAAGAAACAATAAAAAAAGCTTCCAACAACAACAAAAAAAAATGCCCTGGTCCAGATGGCTTCACAGCAGAATTCTATCAAACCTTCAAGGAAGAGCTTATTCATGTACTGCAGAAATTATTCCAAAAAATTGAGGAGGAAGGACTCTTCCCCAACACTTTCTATGAAGTAAACATCACCCTGATACCAGGAAAACCAGGAAAAGGGCCAATTAAAAAGGAGAATTTCAGACCAATTTCACTAATGAATATAGATGCAAAAATTCTCAACAAAATACTAGCCAATAGATTGCAGCTTATCATCAAAAAAGTCATACACCACAATCAAGTAGGTTTCATCCCAGGGATGCAAGGCTGGTTTAGCATACACAAGTCCATAAACGGTTTTCACCGTATCAACAGAAGTAAAACCAAAGACCATATGATCCTCTTAATAGATGCAGAAAAAGCATTTGATAAAATTCAGCATCTTTTTCTAATTAGAACACTGAAGAGCATAGGCAGATGTGACACATTACTGAAACTGATTGAAGCTATCTATGACAAACCACAGCTAATATTTTACTGAATGGAGTAAAAATGAAAGCTTTTCCTCTTAGACCTGGAACCAGACAAGGTTGTCCTCTGTCTCCATTACTACTCAAAGTATTGCTGGAATTTCTAGCCAATACAATTAGGCAAGACAAGAAAATGAAAGGAATCCAAATGGGAGCAGAGGAGGTCAAACTCTCCCTCTTTGTTGATGATATGATCTTATACTTAGAGAACCCCAAAGGCTTAACCACTAGTCTCCTGGAAGTCATCAAAAAATAAAGTAATGTTTCAGAATATAAAATCAATATCCATAAATCAGTACCCTTTATATATTCCAATAACAGCCAAGATGAAGGGCTAATTAAGGACACAACTCCCTTCACCATAGCTTCAAAGAAAATGAAATATCTTAGGAATATACCTAATAAAAGAGGTGAAGGATCTCTATAAAGAAAATTATGAAATCCTAAGAAAAAAAATAGTAGAGGATATTAACAAATAGAAGAACACACCATGCCTGTGGCTGGGAAGAATCAACATTGTTAAAATGTCTATACTTAGCAAAGCAATGTACCTATTCAATGCCATCCCTATTAAGATACCAACATCGTATTTTCAAGATTTGGGAAAAAATGATTCTGTATTTTGTATAGAACCAGAAAAAAAAAAAAACCCTGTATAGCTAAGGCAAGTCTTAGTAATAAAAACAAACCTGGGGGCATCAGCATACCAGATATTAGGCTGTACTACAAAGCCATAGTGGTCAAGACAGCATGGCACTGGCACAAATATAGACATAGACATTTAGAATTGAAAAGAAAACCAGGAGATGAAACTAACATCATACAACCACCTAATCTTGGATAAACAAACAAGAACATACCTTGGAAGGGGAGACAAGATGGCGGACTGAAGCCAGCTTTCCACACAGGCTCCCTTCCAGAATGAGAGTTAAAGGACAAAAATTTAGTAAGTAACCTGGTGGATTTGAGCTGCACCAAGAGAGAAGGTTGAAGAATGCACATCAACACCGCTGAGGTGAGCTGCAACTACAAGAATGCAAACAAAAGGTACAAAATTCATCACCAAGCGGAAGGGAGTCCCCCCCCCCACATGAGACCAGCTCAAGTGCCCCACAAACAAACAAACGGGCAGAAATTAAAGGCCCTCCCACTACACTTCACAGGAGAGACCTTCTAAAAACAGGACCTACCTCCCCTACTAGGGTGCCATGGCATTCTCCTACCAGCCATAAAACTGTATAAAACTTTAAATATCCTTTGCCAGCAACCCTGAACTCCCAGCACCCCCCTCCACTCACACTGAGGTCTGGAGGCCTGTCCCCCAGGGGTTCGGATTCTTGGGTGATTTCTCGAAGGGTGTGGACAGTGCCCAAGCTGCAGCTGGTCAGTGCTGACTCTGAGGCACAGGACTGAGCAGAGGGCAGTTGACTGAGGGGGAGTCACACCAGGGCAGCACTTCCCTGAGATGTGGCGCATCAGCCCTCCTTGGGCAGCAATACAGCCAGGAATAAAACTGAGTGAAACTGTATCTTCCCCGTTTGCAGTGCTGAGCTCCCAGCACTCCCCTCCACTCTCACTATGGGGTCTGGGGGCTTGTCCCCCAGGAGTCTGGATTCTTGGGTGATTTCTCATAGGGTGTGGACAGTGCCTGAGCTGCACTGTCTCTGGGGTGCAAAAGCGAGGAGAGGATGGTCAGCTAGAAGGGAACACTCCAGTGTGGCGATTCCCTGAGATGCAGAGCGTCAGCTGTCTTCTGGCAGTGGGGAGGCCAGGCATAAAACTTTGCAACTGTGTGTGCTCACTACCTACAGCTTTGGGCCCCCAGCACTCTCCTTCGCCCTCACTCTCAGATCTGGAGGCCTGTCCCCAGGAGTCCAGATTTTTGGGTGATCTCTTGAGGGGTATGGACAGAGCATAAACTGCGGCTGGTCAGTGCTGACTCTGGGGCGTGGGACCGAGGAGAGAAGGGTTGGCTGGGTGCCCACACCAGAGTGACAGTTCCCAGAGGCGGATCAACAGCCATCTTTTTTTTTTAACAGCAAAATGGTTCACTCCTGGATATTCTGAAGCCACACCCCCTGTCTCCCTGGGCAACCAGAGGAGGCCACCCGTGAGCAAAGGGTTTGCCTGACGCTACTCACAAACCCGGGAAGCTTCCAAGGCGGGGCCGACTCAGAGAGGTAACTGAATACAAACCTCCCTCCCCCTCCCTCTTCTCCCTTTCCCCCTTTCCCCTATTCTTAGGTTGTAACTGGGTTATAGCTTTCATGGGAGGGGGAGGGGGGTGGAGGGAGGGGTATTGGTGGAATCACACCTACGGGGCATCTTACAAGGGTAAGGGTGAAACTCAGCAAATGTGAAATGAAAATGTCATGCTACGGTAACTAGGAAAATGCCAGGAAGGCTATGTTGACTAGTGGGATGAAAATGTGTCAAATGGTCTATGAAACTAGCGTATGATGCCCCATGATCATATTAATGTATGCAGCTATGATTTAATAATAAAAAATAAAAAATAAAAGAAATAAAAAATAAAAAAATGAATACAAACCTCCAGCAGCAAAGACAGGACAGGACATTGGAACTCAGAACAGCTTCTCTTCTGCAGGCAATTTTAGCAGGAACAGGACAGAATCCCACAAAGTTGTTCTGTTCTGATCTGTTCTGTTCTTTTCAAAACATCAATCAGGGGCAGGGCTGGGCCTGAGTGAACACCACCCCTGACCTTCATCAAGCGCCCAAAAATGTCAGGCCTCACTTCCTCCTGCTACATAGTGGCAGACAGCAGTAGCCTGGCAGATCTCCTTGCGATTCAGGCAGGTGCAAACCCCTGGAGTATCTGTTCACTACAGGCAACTGGGTCAGACATCTGCAGAGATACCAGTGACTGGGTCTGACAGAGGGGCAAGGTGGGGAAGGAGGCATCAACCTTCCCAGACTAATCTATTTCCTAGGTGGCTCCTCCTGACTAAACGCAGCACTGGAGTAAGCGATATCAAAGTTGTCACCAGACCCCTGTGATCCAGTTCCCAGAGACCTCTTGAACTCTCCCACCCGAGACAGCTGCCAATCAATACAACTGATTTGGACCTTTTGAACTGAACCAATAGACTGAGGACTTTCCAGGCAGTGCCCTGGGTGTGTGGTTGTATGAAAGTTTAATTTTCCTTTTCCAATTGGTGCCACAAGTGGGCTGGCGGGGTGACTAAATTGCTGGTTTTTCCCCACAGCTGAGACTTCAACCCAGAGTAAATGTTACACTAGGGTCGAACAGAAACCAGCTGAAAACAAGACAGAACCACTTAGCCCAGCCACACCAAATAGGGCCCCAGTTTCTCAGGCCACAACATTGTATAGTCCCTCAATAAAGCCCCAGGGGAAAAATCAAAAAAAGTAAAATAACCATGGGGCAGAAACAGTGGAAAAACTCTGGTAAGATGAATAACCAGAATAGATCCCCCCCCCCAAGAAAAGATATGGAAGATGTAATTGAAGATCACAATCATAAACAACTGGCTGAGATGTCAGAAATCGAATTCAGAATTTGGATTGCAGACAAGATTAATAAAGTGGAATTAGGAATTCGAGGAGAAATTCAAAATTGTCTCAAGAATTTAATGAATTTAAAGATAAAACCACCAAAGACTTAGACACACTGAAGCAAGAATTTCCAGCCCTTAAAGATATGAAAAATACAGTAGAATCCCTCAGGAACAGAATGGAGAAAGCAGAGAAAAGGATTTCTGATATTGAAGATATACCCTTTGAACACTCCCAAACTCTCAAAGAGATGGAGAGCAAAAACATATCATTCTTTCAGAGAGCTCTGGGATAATTCAAAGAACGCTAATATATGAATAATCGAAATTCCTGAAACCGATGAAGTGGACTTTATGGAGACAGAGACCTTTCTGCAGGAAATTATGAAAGAAAATTTTCCAGACATGCCTAGATATCCTGTAATTCAGATAACAGACAGCTTCAGAACACCAGCACGATTCAACCCCAATAGGTCATCCCCAGGGAATATCATAATTACCTTCACTAATGTTAATATGAAGGAGAAGATCCTCAAAGCAAAAAGGTGAAAGAAAACCATTATGCACAAAGGCAAGAATATTACAATGACTGCAGATCACTCTGCTGAAACTTTTCAAGCCAGAAGAGGGTGATCATCGACTTTTAATCTCCTAAAGCAAAATAACTTTCAACCCAGGATCTTGTATCCAGCTA
>CAUYPK010010171.1:0-23231 GCA_963574355.1 Loris lydekkerianus
AAGAAGATGAAATATTTGGGAGTTTATCTAACAAAGGATGTGAAAGATCTCTATAAAGAGAACTATGAAACTTTAAGAAAAGAAATAGCTGAAGATGTTAACAAATGGAAAAACATACCATGCTCATGGCTGGGAAGAATCTACATCATTAAAATGTCTATACTACCCAAAGCAATATATAATTTTAATGCAATCCCTATCAAAGCTCCATTGTGATATTTTAAAGATCTTGAAAAAAATAATACTTCATTTTATATGGAATCAGAAAAAACCTCAAATAGCCAAAACATTACTCAGGAGGAATCATGCTACCAGACCTGAGACTGTACTATAAATCGATAGTGATCAAAACAGCATGATATTGGCACAAAAACAGAGAAGTAGATGTCTGGAACAGAATAGAGAACCAAGAGATGAATCCAGCCAATTACCTTTATTACATCTTTGACAAGCCAATTAAAAACATTCAGTGAGGAAAAGATTCCCTATTTAACAAATGGTGCTGGGTGAACTGGCTGGCAACCTGTAACAGACTGAAACTGGACCCACACGTTTCACCATTAACTAAGATAGACTCTCACTGGATAAAAGGTTTAAACTTAAGACATGAAACTATAAAAATACTTGAATAAAGTGCAGGGAAAACTCTTGAAGGAATCAGCCTAGATGAATATTTTATGAGGAGGACTCCCCAGGCAACTGAAGCAGTATCAAAAACATATTACTGGGACCTGATCAAACAAAAAAGCTTCTGCACAGCCAAGAACATAGTAAGTAAAGCAAGCAGACAGCCCTCAGAATGAGAGAAAATATTTGCAGGTTATACCTCCAAGAAAGGTCTAATAACCAGAATCCACAGAGATCTCAAACATATTCACAAAAAAAGAACATGTGATCCCATCTCAGGGTGGGCAAAGGACTTGAAGAGAAACTTCTCTAAAGAAGACAGATGCATGATCTACAGACACATGAAAAAAAGCTCATTATCCTTAATCATCAGAGAAATGCAAATCAAAACTACTTTGAGGTATCACCTAAACCCAGTAAGAGTAGCCCACATAACAAAATCCCAAAACCAGAGATGTTGGCGTGGATGTGGAGAAAAGGGCACACTTCTACACTGCTGGTGGGAATGCACACTAATACAGTCCTTCTGGAAGGACATTTGGAGAATACTTAAAGAGACCTAAAAATAGACCTGCCATTTGATCCTATAATTCCTTTACTAGGTTTATACCCAGAAGACCAAAAATCACAATATAACAAAGACATCTGTACCAGAATTGTTTATTGCAGCCCAATTCATAATCGCTAAGTCATGGAAGAAGCCCAAGTGCCCATCAACCCACGAATGGACTAGCAAATTGTGGTACATGTATACCATGGAATATTATGCAGCCTTAAAGAAAGATGAAGACTGTACCTCTTTCATGTTTACATGGATGGAGCTGGAACATATTCTTTTTAGCAAAGTATCTCAGGAATGGAAGAAAAGTATCCAATGTACTCAGCTCTATTATGAAGCTAAATTATAGCTTTCACATGAAGGCTATAACCCAACTATAGCACAAAACTATGGGGAAAGGGCCAAGGAAGGGGAAGGGAGGGGAGAGGTAATGGTGGAGGGAGGGTAATGGGTGGGGCCACACCTATGGTGCATCTTAGAATGGGTACAGGCGAAACTTACTAAATGTACAATACAAATGCCTACATATAGTAACTAAGAAAATGCTATGAAGAATACATTGAACAGTTTGATGAGAATATTTCAGATTGTATATGAAACCAATACATTGTACCCCTTGATTGAACTAATGTACACAGGTATGATTTAACAATAAAAATAAGTAATTAATAAAAAAAAAAAAGAAGAAGAGGAACAGAGACCTCTGACACACTTGCTCTTGCCCTTTACCATGTAATGTCTTTCACCTGGTGAAGATGCATCTGGAAGGACCTCACCAGATACTGGTGCATGCTCTTGGATTCCTTAGTCTCCAGAACTGTGAGCTAAATAAAACCTCTTTATTTACTCAGTCTGTGATATCAAGCATAGCAATAGAAAATGGACTGAGATACTATTCAACCCACGAAAATATCACTACAGTCACCTTTGAAGTTCTCCCTTTGGCCATCTGGTGACTGCAGTGATGTTTGGCAATAAGATACACAGCATTTTTTTTTCTAGGATGATTTTGAGAATTTCATTGTCAGACCTTGTGCCACAAATAGTTCTTATGGCTCCTCCAGAAAAAGAGTTCCAAAATTGCTTTGAAGGGGAGATTAGACACTGGTATTGATGCATAGCTTCCCATGGGAGTACTTCCAAGGTGACCATAGTGATATTTAGCAATGAGGTATGTATCCCTTTTTCTAGGATTAGTTCATAAACTTAATTGTCCAACCTTATATGCCTGATTTTTGTCATAAAAGATATCCCCCCCCAACCTATTGGTCATAATATACCATTCCAAATCTTTCATCCATTTGGAAATTTTGATTTCTGGAGTCAATACAAATTTACTTCCTGTTGCCTCAAACCCTCAAACTTATAGCTCTTGAATTGCCAATGACACAGAGCTCCCTCATTGTGTGGAATTGCCTCACCCCTTCCGTACACAGGATGTCTATGACAAAAGGTGGAAGGTGAGGCCTGTCTCCTGAGGTTCATTCCCTATTAAAGAGATAGTTCTGTTTGTGCTGCATATATATATATATATATAATTTTTTTTTTTTTTTTTTTTTTCCAGGTAGGGTCTTGCTCTAGTGTCTGGGTTAGAGAGCAATAGTGTCATCATTGCTCCTTGCAACTTTAAACTTCCAGGCTAACACCATCCCACAATCCACTTGGCTGAGGAGACCACCATCAGACATGCCATCACTCCCAGCTAATTTTTCTATATTTCATAGAAACAGGACTTCACAATTTTGCTCAGTCTGAACTCAAACTCCTAGCCTCAACTGATTCTTCTGCCTTGGACTCCCAAAGTGCTGGGGTTACAGGTGTGAGCTAGTGCCCCTGGCCAACATCATCACTTTTGATTCAAAGGTTAAGTCCCAAGAGGATGCCCAGTTTGTCTGGGCAGCTGAAAGTGAGGCTCAGGGTCAGAGATATTTTTTGCATAATGAACTCACATAGACATCTCTCATCCCTTCTTATGTTTTGATTTTTTCTATTTAATAATCAAAGACTGTTAGAACATACTGTTAGAACTGCTAAGTGAGACATAGGGTTCCAATACATAAAGCCATCTAGCAACTTCTGGCAAATCTCTCCACTAGCACACAGTAATAAGCCAGCAATTATTTTTCAGAAGCTGCTAAAGCTGGCCGGGCATGGTGGCTCATGCCTGTAATCACAGTACTCTGGGAGGCTGAGGTGGGAGGATCACTTAGGCTCATGAGTCTGAGACCAGCCTGAGCTAGAGTGAGATCCAGTCTCTTTGAGTTCAAGAGTCTGAGGTTGCTGTGAGCTATGATGTCCTGGTACTCTCCTGGGGGTGACAAAGTGAGACTCTGTCTCAAAAAATAATAATAATAATAAAAAGCAGCTGCTAAAGCATTACCTTAGGTCCAAAATTCTAAGGTACTCTTTTCTTACTCTCAAATAATCTTAGTGGGAGAGGCAGAAGCCACAAGACTTCCAGCCTCATCTTTCTGACTTATTGGGTCCAAGCCATAGAAATGACAAGACTGTGGCTTGTAACTGGCCAGGATCAGTCACTGAGGCTCCTCTCAATCCTATTAAAATTATGTACATTTTTAGATGACCCAAGATAAAAAGGGTGTAAAAACTCCAAGGTTGAGCATGTGCTGACTCTAAAATCCAAACATCTTTTAACTGTTCTTTGTTGCAAGGGGAGGCATTACACGTTTTACTACCTGTCATGGGTTTAAGCACTGATAGTGTAGGTAATTCCTGTCTGCTGGATCCCTTGTGGATGGTCCTTGGACCTAATGGCACATAGTCATCCCTTTGAGTGGCTCTGCCACTTTTGTTTTAGGAGTGCAACCTTATATAGTGAGGCACCCGACAATGAAAAAAGAAGAAAGAAAACAAGGATGCTGAATAATACCATCTACAGCTGTGGTCCCCAACCCCTGGATGGTGGACTAGTACCAGTCCATGACTTAGCAAGGTATGAGTGGTGGCAGAGCAAACAAGTGAGGCTTTGACAAGCAGGGTGTGAAATACCTTTGTTTCAATTCCTTAAAGCATCAACTACCATAACATTCCACTAATTTTTGCAAGACTCATTCTATCTGGGCAACTATTAGTTTAGATGTCTATGTTCTACTGGAAGTCTAAAATCAAGGTATTGCCAGGCCATGCTCCTTTCAAAGCTTCCAGAGGAGAATGCTTCCTTGTCTCTTTCAGTTTCTGGTTGCTCCCAGGTGTTCCTTGGTTTGCGGCAGAATAACTCTAATCTCTGTCTCAGTCATTGCATGGTGTCCTCCTAAGTGTCTCTACTCATTAATGTAAGGACACTAGTCATATTGGATGAAGGGTCCACCCTAATCCACTCTGACCACATCTTAACTTGATTTAAAAAACTCTACTTCTGAATAAAGTCATATTCACAGATACCAGGGATTATGACTTGAACATGTCTTTTGGGGGACACAATCAATTTACAATAGGTTTCCACTTTTCATATCTGTACTAAGGAGTGTGAGGGAATGGATTTCAGCCACAGCCTTGGTTTAGACGATAGACATATTTATAGTACAATCACTGCCTTAGAGGCATTAATTTTTTTTTTCTTTCATGGGCTCCAGGACCAATGATCACCAGCTACCCAGATACCAAAAAATTAATGCTTCTGAAATCTCTTGATGTTGATTCTGCACGAAGAGCAGTTGAGTTGCCCCATGTGTGCCACTCATGACAGAAGCCACCCCCCTTTTTTTTGAGGCATTACATTTTTTTAATTGGGAAGCCATAAGGTTGAGACAGCTCCAGCATTTTGGGTTCCTATATAAGCAAACCAAAGCTCAGTGTAAACAGGAAAGTGAAACTAGAGACTTTACTAATCAGAAACCACCAGTTAACTTCTATCTAGGGACTATCCACACCAATGAATCAAATACAGTGGTTGACCACCTCCCTACATTGACCACCTCTTTAATTAAGTTGATCTAATTTTCACAGACCAGACATTCGCCACATATACATTTCAGTACAGTAGTTCTAGTTTCTATGTTGACAACCTCCTTACGTGAACTAGTTTGTTACAGTTAGTCGGGTGGTCAACTTCCCATGCAAGGTTCTATTGTGTATTTTGTCTTACTTCCATGTTTTGCCTATAGAAATTCACTGCTCATGCTGCTGCAGCAGAGCTCTTTAAACCTGTTTTATTATGGAGTACTCTCCAATTTATGAATTGTTCTTAGCTCAAATAAACTCTCTAAAATTTTAACGTGCCTAAATTTATCTTTTAACAGAGGACACTGCATCTTTGTTTTCTTTCTTCTTTTCTTATTCGAAACTGCAACATCATTTTTTGCTGGATTTTAAGGTCCTCGTTGTTCTACAGTACATAGAGGGATTTAGCAGGTCTTTTAAAAATATCTATTCATTCAATGATAGGCTGTCTTATAAAAAGAAAAAACATGTAACTACCCTAGTTGTTCTTGCTTTTACATGTGCTGGACTCCCTTTAGTGCTCCTCTTCAAGGCTGGTGATTCTTTCATAGACTTCCTGAAGCAGGTATGTATTTATGATTGACTACTCATTCCTAAGGATATTCAGATTCTTGTACAGATATCCTTTTCCTAACCATACCACTTAAATGCCCCTGAGGAGGCCAAATCTATCCTGTTCTAAAAGTGGACCTAATTTGTCAAAAGACAATTATAAGCTCTCTTGTCAGTAGTTGGTTAAGGAACTCAGGCCTAAGCTCATCAATGTATGACACTTTCACAGAATTTGAGTCTGGAATGGTCATGTTACTCAGCGGAAGCAAGTAGAAAAATCCCAGGGGGGTTCTGGGAAATAAGTGTCCTAAATTTCAAGGTGGCACTCTCTTTCTTTTAGGTCAGTGGGTCTCAACCTATGGGTTGCCACCCCTTTGGGGGTCGAACGACCCTTTCACAGGGGTCGCCTAAATACATCCTGCATATCAGATATTTACATTACGATTCATAACAGTAACAAAATTAAAGTTATGAAGTAGCAACGAAAACAGTTTTATGGTTGGGGGTCACCACAACATGAGGAACTGTATTAAAGGGTCACACATTAGGAAGGTTGAGAACCACTGTTTTAGATCTTGTGCAGATATGTGAGGCCTAGAACTGCTGTAGTTACCTTACTCCCAGACTGAGAAT
The DNA here is from genome assembly GCA_963574355.1 of Loris lydekkerianus. Lineage (NCBI taxonomy): Eukaryota > Metazoa > Chordata > Mammalia > Primates > Lorisidae > Loris > Loris lydekkerianus. Next base: position 6,332 of record CAUYPK010010171.1, read on the forward strand.
GAAGCTGACACCTGTGTGTGTGTGTGTGTGTGTGTGTGTGTGTGTGTATAGGATGGAAGTATGGGTGGAAGATGGGGAATGGGACGGGAGGATGGGACTTAGAGTTGAGCAGTTGAGAGAACTGTAAAGAACCAGATTTGGAGCTGTGACTAACTCAACACTTAATCACTCTGTCAATGGTGCTTTCCAATTATGTTTGAATTGGGTTTCCTGTTACTGAGAGGTGGCTGAATTCAGTTTTTGTCCCCTTAGTCTGAAAGCATTTTAACTGGCACATTCCTGATGGCTGTCTCCCAGCAAATGTTTCATTGAAAGAGATGGTGATTCCACTAGGCTCCCAAGTGAATCCCATTTTCTCTTAAGTTAGCATCACCAGATTTCTGGTTATTTGCCCACTGCCTGCTGTTCTTTTGACCTTGTGTCCTTTCACGTCCATGTAACTACTTCCTGAGTGACACTGTTCCTTCCACAGTTGTTACCAAGTGGCCCTCACAGATGGGGTGATGAGAAGATCGGTATCAGGATCAACAGATTATGTGAATTTGTGGGATTATAATACAAATGGCTTGTAGAGTATTGTGAAAGACAAAGCATGGGGTTTCCCAAACTGATGGCATTTCAAATTCATGATCCACGTGATTAACTGGACCCTTTATGTTCACGCTCTCCCTCTCAACAGCAGCAATTTCAAACTTCTGGCAGATAATATTACCGACTTCCAGAGAGAACAAAAAACGCGGAACAACAACAAAAGAAAAACATCAGGCAGGAACTGCAGCCAACCTCCATCAAAACCAAGATGTACCAGTACCTCCCCTAACCCTTTTAAGGGTTTCAAAGGAAGGAGTGTCCTGCCTGTCCCCTAAGCTTGGGTGAGGAAGCTAGGCGCCGGTTTACTCGTAAAACCCAAAACAAGAGAAGAAAAGAAAATTAAGAGAAAGAAAACAGGGTTTTACAAAAGAAAAGAAAAAAACAGGCAGTAAACGAAGCCTGCAGCTTGCAGCTAAGCCTTGGCAATGGCTACTAGGAAAATACCAGAGGATGCCCCGCCCGCCAGCCCACGTTGTGCAGCCAGTCCAGTCATAAAGCGGGGCCCCTGCAGCGGAACATTCCAGGGCCTCCCCGTTGCCGCGCCCAGCCTGGGGGCGGCGAAATTACAGTGTTCCCCTGTTTGGAGGCCGAGGGTGGGCGGCAGCAGAAGCCCCCTCTGGTTATCTCTTTTACCGTTCTAACTCAGTTTCTGTGTCCACTGGAAGTGTGAAAAATTTCCGGGACTCGCCCTTTCGGGTAGGGAGTGTACTTTCCAGAAAAGGGCACACCAGGAGCGGAGGAGGCGAACTCAAACTCAGAGTGAGAGGGTTTGCCAGGAGCCGGTTGGGGTCGCCTTGCTTCCCAGTGGGTCCCCTGGGTTGGGCCGCAGAAGGGGGAGTGCCTCCAAAGGACCCCGCTGTCCATATCCCGCCCCCTGCCCTCCCGCCTGCCGAGCAGGCCAACTCCGCCTGCCTGAGTCACGGCTGGAGCTGGGGAGGAGCCGGGGAAAGGCGGCCCCAGCCCACAGTGTAGCCAGCGGCTGCAGGCTAAGCGCGCACGGCGGTCAGGCACCATGGGGGAGAGCGCTTTGGAGCCAGGGCCTGTGCCCGGGGCACCGGCCGGGGGCCCAGTGCACGCGGTGACGGTGGTGACCCTGCTGGAGAAGCTGGCCACCATGCTGGAGACGCTGCGGGAACGGCAGGGCGGCCTGGCTCAGAGGCAAGGCGGCCTGGCCGGCTCCGTGCGTCGCATCCAGAGTAGCCTGGGCGCGCTGAGCCGCAGCCACGACACCACAAGCAACACTCTGGCGCAGTTGCTGGCCAAGGCCGAGCGCGTGGGCTCGCACGCCGACGCCGCCCAGGAGCGCGCGGTGCGTCGCGCAGCCCAGGTGCGGCAGCTGGAGGCCAACCACGGGCTGCTGGTGGCGCGCGGGAAGCTCCACGTTCTGCTCTTCAAGGTCAGTGACCTCAGGTGTCCCTCCCCCACCGCCATCTGGGGCTTTTCCAGGCCTCTGGGCCACCAAGTGGGGACTCCCTCTTCCCATCTGTCTACTACACCCACGTTCCTGATCCCACCCGCCCTCCGTTGCGGTGGAAACAGACTTCCAGAGCGCACCCACTTCCCACAACCTAGCCTCAACCCGCCCTCACACTGCTGAGCCCCGCCTGGCCAATCCAGGCCCGCCCTGCTCCACCTCTGGCCACGTTCGCAGAATTTGGTCTTAGTCCCTGAAATAACGGTGGTGAAAGTGCGTGAGTGAGGCCATTCTCGTTGACTCACTTCCCTCACCGCGTCTCACCTACTTTACAAACTAATGCAGTTCTCCCTCCCCCTCTCCTCCCCGGGTCCCTCTACCTTTACACGCCCGCCTTTTCTTTCTCACTCTGCGGAGGTAAATTGCGAGGCGTCCTCCCGTAGTGTAATTAAGGAGTGAGTCTCAGGCTACTCTGGGGTATGCAGCCGCCAGGGTCAGTGCTGTGTCTGTCACGTGCAGGAGGAGGCTGAAATTCCAGGCAGCGCCTTCCAGAAAGCACCGGAGCCCTTGACGTCAGCAGAACAGTCTGAGCTGGGCCCAGAGCAGCAAGAGGCTGAAGTTGGAGAGAGTTCCGACGAGGAGCTGGTGGAGTCCCGGGCTCGGCGGCTGCGGCGCACTGGGTTGCAGAAGGTACAGAGCCTGCGAAGGGCTCTTTCGGGCCGGAAAGGCCCTGCAGCGCCACAGCCCACACCAGTCAAGCCTCCTCGTCTTGGGCCTGGCCGGAGCGCTGAAGGCCAGCCCGAAGCCCAGCCTGCGCTGGAGTCCAGCCTGGAGCCAGAGCCTCCGCAGGACCCGGAGGAAGATCCCGGGAGACCTGAGGCTGCCAAAGAGGCTCTGCAACAAATAGAGAGTGCAGCCTGATGGCTGGTGCTGCCTGCTTTCTCTGGGCCTATGCCTGTCCCAAAATAAATCCCTTTCAGAATGCAGCACTCACTCCCTAATAAGGAGCGAATCCTGCATCTGCTGGCTCTCCCTTCTTCCTTAAGCCCAGTACCCCTTGTCCTCTAAAAGAGATGCATCCACTCACACCAGCTTGCACTCACCATCAATAAAAGTAATTTCACCTTATCCAGACTCCATGCTAAGGGGTGCAGGTGGGGAAGGAAGTAGAAGAAATAAGGCAAATGTTCAAAATGTGGTTTGAATGTCAAATAGGTCATTTAGATTTCTCCGGTTTGTATGGCATCCTGAGCTCTACTCTAGTGGTCCATAGAAGTATCCTGTTGGCCACTTGTTCCATAAACATTTCTCTCCTGGAGATAGATGTAATTTTTTAATTATTCAGTACAGTCTCGGGCTGTAGGTGCTCAAAAAAAGTGAACTTAATCGTTTTCCTGTTAGTCTTTTTTCTTCTAACACCTCTTAGAAGTTAGATATTCCAGAATTCCCTTCTCACTTTGGGTACTTTTTTATTGACATTCACTCCTGGCCCCTCCTACAGTCACCTGCATCACTGTCTTGAGCTGCAATTGAAAAGTATTCCCCAAAGTAGTGATCTATTTGCTGCCTTTAATTTCTACTTCATTCAACATTTATTTTATTGAGCTCCTATTCAATATGCAAGGTTGAGAACTTTTACCCCTGGGCACCATCATCCACACAGAAACTCTGAACCCACAAGGACTCTTTTACATCTCCCTGTATGGAAAGAGTTATCCTGTTAATTTTACCTCTGTCCACTTTTCTTAGTACCCATGGCCACTGCCCTGTTTCAGGCCTTGTCTTTCTCCTGATAGATACACATATTTAAACTGCCAATCTGATCATATCGATGTCCTGATTCAGACCTTTCGATGTCTTCCCACCATATTCAGAATGAAGACCAAACTCTTTGAAGTTATACATATATTCAAGGCCCTTTGTGATTTGGTCCTTGCCCATTTTCATAGCCACACTTGTTTCAGGGACAGGTGCTTCTCTTCCTTGCTTCCAAAGCACCACTTGCACACCCAGTGCTAACTGCACTAATTGGGATTGTTTGTGATCACCCCTCCCCCCACACCACTAGACCATGGTTCCCTTGCAGTAGGGACTGTTTTATTTATTTATTTATTTTCCAGAAATATTTCAAATATTGTGCCAGGCACATAGCAGATCCTCATGAGGGCCTGCGGATAGTTTCCTGCAGCAGTAAAGCAAGAATATCATGGAAGAAGAAAAGTGAGCAGTGGGAGAGGGATGCCTAAGGATCAGGAGTATGGCCACCTGCCCTCCATTCCATCACTGTCATATAAAAACATTTTTGAATACCTTTTGTGTTCCAGGCTCTATGCAGCAAGAGTTATATGTAGGTTATTTTGAGAGCAAGCAGGGAAGGGGCAGGACCCAACCTGAAGGAAGATAAGTGGAGATGTTTAGGAAGTGTTTTTGGAAGTGGTCAATAGTGAGATGGAAGACAGGAATTCTGAGGAGCAGTAGAGGTCAGTGGGAAGTAGTTTGGTTTCTCAATTCCTTTATAAAATAAGATAATAATGGCCCCTATGGGGCTGTTGGAAAGATGAATCAAGTGTTTAGCACAATGCTAGAGCACAGTTTCTGCTCCACAAATTTCAGGCACATAATTCATTTTTCCATTAATTCAACAAACATTTACTCAACACTGTTGCCTTGGTCAGGGTACAGTGGTGTGGTCATAGCTCCCTATAATCTTCAACTCCTGGGCTCAAGCAATCCTTCTGCCTCATCCTCCTAAGTAACTAGGACTACAAGCATGCACCATACCCAGCTAATTTTTAATTTTTTGTAGAGATGGAGTCTTGCCATGTTGCCCAAACTTGTCTTGAACTCCTCATCTCAAGTAATTCTCTAACATCGACTTCCCAAAGTATTAGGAGTACAGGTGTGAAGCCTCCATGCCCAAATCCACGCACTGTTTTAAAACCTGAGGGTATGGTGGCACATATGAAAGACAAGATTCCTGCCTTTGTAGAGTTAAATTATAGTAGAAGGAGACAAGTAAACAACAAATAAATATATGAGCCAGAAAGGGCTCTGCGAAGCAAAGAAAATAGATTAAAATCAAAGGTAATGACTGAGGACGCATAGTTTAGATAAGGACTTTAAGGATTAATATTGGGACCAGGGTTCAAGTAGTGTAACATTTTTCTTTTTATTGATACAGTAAGAAGAGATTAAGCCTCCACCTACCACAGTTGGTGGGAAATCTGTTACCAGTTTTTTAGTTATCCTCCCCTTCCCTAGACTGTACAGTTTCTATCAGGGGCGTTTGCATATCTCTGCTGCTATTGTGCCTTATAACCACACGATGTCACTGTTGGGCAGCCAGTGTCCTAGTTGATGCCTCATCTAATTACCCCTAGGACTTGTCTGTCCAGCTCCGAGGGATAGAGCGGATGCAGAGAACATGGATCTGCAATAGCTCCATTTTATCTCAGAAAATTCCAGACTTCTCTTACAGGTTCCCAAGCCTAGTGCTGAGAATGCACCAGCTTCCCCGCAGCCATCCCTTTCCAGGTTCTGCCATCTCAGAGAGGGTGGTACAAGCAGGTTCAGTTCTCCATCCCCAAGGAAAAATAAATTCTTGTTTTTCCAAGTCCGCGGGAATCTACCGGGTTTCCCTATTTTAACCTACAGACAAAATTAAGAACCTAACTGAATTTCCCATATAAAATTTCATGATCCCTAGAAACCCGAAGACTCAGATAATTTGGGGAGGAAAGGGAATGTTACATTTTATTGCTTCCTGATTTGTCTACAGTAGCAAATAATAAAATCAAGTTAAAACAAAATTAGTTCAATTTCTTAATAGCTCATTTTGTTACAGTATGTTCTCCATTGTCACTGTTACTTATTATTAATGTTGGCATAAATTAAAGGGAGTAAAGACATTCCCAACTTGTTATCCAGCATGTGTGATATTCAGGCATCTGCTTTAAGCAAGTGAAGAGGACACTGGTTTGATTCTCAGAGTTTGATTCTCAACTCATCAGGCCAGCAGTGCAATTTTATTATGCATTTCACCATGGTTAGGCAGATCTGCAACAACTAAACTTAGAACGCACTCATTAACTTGAGCGCTGGATTCATTAATTTCCCTTAAAAATCTAACTGCTAAGTGGCTGGAATAGTCTAGCTAGCTAGTTGGATCATTTTTCATCCTGCAACCAAGTCTACAAGAGAAGCCAAAGTAATATCTGAAAGCATAAGGAAATAAGAGTAGTGGAAACTGGATAAAGATAATGGGCAGGATTTATTTAAAATGACATGCCCATTTTATGCTGTGATATTCCTCATACATGGGTAAAAATACATACATTCTTGATAGGAAATTTCTTCCCCAGTTAATTACTGAAGATCCTTCTGACTTCCTTTGTTGTGAGGAATAATACCACCTCCGTGTTGAAGAGAACTCAAAAGCCAGCTAGTCCACTAGCATTTCCAACACTAAAGTGTCCTCTACCATTCTATCCTTAACTAACCAAGACTTTAAAAAGTCCAGTGACAAGGAACTCATTGTATCTCAGGCAACTCTTGTTTTTGGATAACTTTGACTGATAGAAAACTTTTTCTTATATTGGGAACAGAGTCTGTTTCTATGATTTCTAATACATAGCATTTATTTCTATAGTGTGCATGTCCTTAGAGTCTAACTCCAACCAGGCACACAGGATTTACTTGTCTAGGATTTCTCCCACAATCTCTCTCTTTTCAGTCCAGACATTGCTGGTTTATACAGCAATTACTTGTGATATGTTCCTTCAAGTCTTAGATATCCTTTTTTTGAATTGTTTTAATTGATCTGTGTTTTTATTTATTTATTTATTTAAACTTTGTTGCCTTCTGTAGAGTGCCTTGGTGTCATTGCTCATGGCAACCTCAAAGTCTTGGGCTTAAGCAATCCTCTTGCCTCAGCCTTCCGAGAAGCTGGGACTGTAAGTGCTCTCCGCAAAACTGGCTATTTTTAGAGACAGGGTCTTCCTCTTGCTCAGGCTAGTCTCAAACTCCTGAACTCAGGTGATCCACCAGCTTCAGCTTCCCAGAGTTCTGGGATTACAAGCATGAGCGACTACATCTGGCCTCGTACCTGTTTTATTTTTATTTAATTTTTTTTTTTTTTAGACAGCGTCTTGCTCTGTCATCCCTGCTAGAGTGCCCTGATTCAATCATAGCTCATTGCAGCCTTGAATTCCTGGGCTAAAGCAATCTTTTTGCCTCAGGCTCCCCAGTCGCGGGGGGTTTACAGGGGCACTAATTTTTTTTTTTTTTTTTTAATTTTGTACATGCCCAGCTAATTAAAAAACTTTTTTTTTTTTTTTTTTTTTTTTTTGTTGGTAGAGATGGAGTCTTGTTCCGTTGCTCAGGCTGGTCTTGAACTCCTGGGCTCAGATGATCCTCCTGCTTTGGCCTCCCAAAGTGCTAGGATCACAGGTCTGAGTGGATCTATAGGACCAGGGTCCTATATTTGTTTTAACTAGGTAGGTGACAAGGTGCTGTGGACAAAAGCATGACTTTCATAGTCAGAGATACATGAGCCTGATTTCTAGTGAATGTCCATTCCCTTTTCCCGGGTCTATTAAGAACATGAAATAAGATTGTTTATTTACTCATTCTTTAATTTTATATTTTGTTCTAGGTGATGGAGATCAAAGTGTATTATACAGACAAGGATAATGCCCTAATGGAGCTCACATTACACTGGTAATTGTAATAGAGCTACGAAGAAGTACTGTGATAAAAGAAACATAGGTGCTATAAAAACACACAGATGAGTTAAGCCAATAGGGTTGGTAGCAATTCAGGGGAGGTCTTCCAAGGAAAAATAATCTCTTCAACCTGATTTCCTCTTTTATGTTTTTATTCTGTTGTATTATTTCTTTTTGTATAAATTTCTACAGTGACTTTTAGAATGATTCAAGGTATAATTTTTAAAAAATATGTTCATTTGAGTATCCCATGTATATATTAAATCAAACATATTCAAAACTATACTCATCTTTTCTCCAAAGTCCAGATTATTCTCTGTATTCACTTTATAAAGTGTTACCATCAAAGACTTGACCCTTCATTGGCACCCGCATCCCAAATCCCACATCCAGTGAGTGACCAAGTCCTGTAGATTTTTTGTTGGTAACTCCTGTGACTTTCTCTTTCATGAATAACTCTAATGAATTTGGGGCCTCCATGAGAACCTGAGAAGAAAACACACACACAGTGAAGGGCAGGCCTGAGAAATGGAGAGAAATTGAATATCAAATTTTCTTGTTGGTAAAACAGAGCCAATGATAATACCTACTTCGAAGGTTTGTAGCGCATTATCTGAGTGGATGTGTGTAAAATGCTCAGGACTGTGCCAGGCACGTGAGAGCTTACTGTTGGTTGTTAAGATCACTTGATGCCTAAATTCAATCATGCAGAAAACCAGCTCTTAGGTAGTAACACAGATATTTTCACTTATGTGAACTAAAAAATATGCTTTCTGCCTAACCTCAACTTTAGTTTTTTTAAGTATTTGTTTTTTTCCTCTTGCAACTGAAGAGTCCTTATAGATACAAATCCCTTGGCATGGAAACAATTTGAAGGCAAGGGCAGCATCTTACTTATGTTTATATCTCCAGCGCCTAGTACAGTGCCTGACACAGAGTAAGCACTCACTGAATACTGGGAGAATAGGTGTTTATTTTAGAGAAGTGCTAGGACAACAATGAACAATAGCTTGCTCTCAAGGAACTCACTCACACTTTAGCCTTATTGTTTGTTCTTCTTTGGACCCCTGCTGCTTTCTTTCTGGGCTGATATGGTAGGCATAGTTGCCTAGGGTCCACCACACTAATACAGGTTCATGAAAATGTTTAAATTTAATGGCTAGTTGTGGTGGCTCACACCTGTAATCCGAGCACTCTGGGAGGCCAAGGCAGGTGGATTGCTTGAGTTCAGGAGTTCAAGACCAGCTTGAGCAAGAGTGAGACTCTATCTTTACTAAAAATGGAAAAATTAGCCAGGCAATGCCACAGGTGCCTGTAGTCCCAGCTACTCAGGAGGCTGAAGCAAGGGAATTGCTTGAGCCCAGGAGTTAGCTGTGAACTATGACACCAGGGCACTCTACCCAGGGTGACAGAGTGAGACTATGTCTCAAAAAAAAAAAAAAAAAGTTTAATTTTTTTTTAAGTCAGAAGAAAAAATGAACTTTTTTCTCAAAGAAAATGTATTAATGTATAATGCTAATCCATTATCTTTATAGCTAAGAATTGTAAAATATAATTTTTTTTACATATAATTTTTTTAATGGAAGATGAAGTCCATGAGGGCAGGAGTGCTCAGTATTTCCTCTGCTGGCCCTTTGTCTTCTCCCTCCATGGAATGCTCATGACTTTTTTTTTCTTTCACACTCATCTTCATATATCTGGTCTCTGAATCTGATTCTAATTTTCTCCTTGGTCTAACACTTATTATTTCTATGCTTTTTGACTGTTACATAGAGTTAGCTTCAAATAATTCTATTAAAAATGGCCAGGACCCATTTTATGTCTTTCCTTGATCCACAGAGCCCTGTCTCAATAGATAAATTAAAATAAAAGAACTAATAGAGAATTTGAAAAATTTAGTTATAAGGAATTTCTGTCATTTCAGTTTTAATATAAAAATAACTGACTCTTTAATATATGCCATTTTTATATACCCCAGATGCACTTTCTGTAGTAATTTGCGTGATTATGTCAGAGATAAAACATGGCCATCTTTAAGAATGAAGGTCCCAACACAGCTTATTTCACCAGCAAACATTTTTCTATTTTAATTAGCAGCATCTAATAAGGAAATGTTCAAATTGAGAGCTATTATATCTTTTAATTGTATTAGATGCTTTTATTGCAATGTGTTTCAGGATTTAAAACAAAAACATTTGGTATAAATGTTATCTAACTTGAAATAATACACATTAATTTAAGAAACATCATACACAAATTTTGCTAAAGCAAGAATCATAATAGATTCTTTCCCCTCCTTGATTCTGAAGCACTATCTCAAGGTAGAAATTTTTTTTTTCTTTTTTTTGAGATAGAGCCTCAAGCTGTCGCCCTGGGTAGAATAGAATGCCATGACATCACAGCTCACAGCAACCTTCAACTCCTGGGCTCAAGCGATTCTCCTGCCTCCACCTCCTAAGTAGCTGGGACTACAGGTGCCCACCACAATGCCCGGCTATTTTTTGGTTGCAGCCACCATTGTTGTTTGGCGGGCCTGGGCTGGATTTGAACCTGCCAGCTCAGGTGTATGTGGCTGGCGCCTTAGCTGTTTGAGCCAAGGTAGAATTTCCACCAACCCACAAGGTAGAATTTTTAATTGGTTCAAAAGACTCTTTCTACTCTTCTTTCTCTCATTAGAATCTATATATGGGAGAAACTTCTTGCTAATTGTCAGGGTATGTTTCATCTTAAGTATCTTCTTTTTTTCCCTTCTGATATGTGGCCTGATTCAGGTTATCAAGATCTTACCCTTAAAAGAGAAGATTCATGGAGAAATCATTCTGAAAAAAAAGTTATGGCTTTAGACTGATTTAACTGATGGTGGCATTTTACTTTCCTCGAATAGAGTCCATCTTACTTCAGTATGCTGGAGAGGCATAGATCATTCTGGAATAGACAAAGCTAACGGTTTTCACAGACAAATAACACATTTAATCCAAAACTGATAAGACTCACAATTTCTCAATTTCTCACATATATAAAATCACACATTTATTCTGGTCAAAACATACTCTTCAAAAAATAAGTTTCATAAAGGCTGAAGCAGGAATATTCCTTCAGCCCAGGAATTTGAGGTTTCAGTGGCTATGATCCTGTTACTGCACTCTAGTCTGGACAACAGGGCAAGATGCCATATTTATTTTTAAAAGTTTCAAAAATAAATTTCTTATATTTATGAATAGAATTTTCATTTCCCAATTAAGTATTTTGAATTTTTTTATTTTTTGAGACAGAGTCTCACTTTGTCGCCCTGGTAGAGTGCTGTGGTGTCACAGCAACCTCAAACTCTTGGGCTCAAGCGATTCTCATGCCTTAGCCTCCCAAGTAGTGGGGACTACGGGTGCCCACCACAATGCCTAGCTATTTTTTGTTGCACTTGTTATTGTTGTTTAGCTGGCTTGGGCAGGGTTCAAATGTGGCACCCTTGGTGTATATGGCTGGTGCCTTAACCACTGTGCTATGGGTGCTGAGCCATATTTTGATTTTTGTTCACCTTTTTTTAGGTAGTTGAGCATCAGTATAATTATTTTAAAACATTTGCTTAGAAGGCATCTATTCAGGAAAATGTATTTGGAAATGCTGTCACATAATTTCAAGATCAGAACACATCTCCCCTCCCCCCCCTCCAACTCCTATAAGTCATTTCTTTCCTCCATGGGTGGAAAGATTGAATATACACCTCCAAACAAAATAATTCAGAGTGAAATGTATCAATTTACAACCAGCACAGGCACAAATACTTAACAATTTCAATGTTTTAGCTTGTTTCTGGTCTTTTCTTCCCCATACCTCTATAAATGGTCAGTGAATGTAAGAGAATACATACATATCTTCAGAATCATCCCCTCTCACACCACAAACCTAGACTTACCCAATTTCCATTGTTAAGTTATATTCTTCATTATTTCAGATCCTCTCTATTTTAAAGTTGATATGTGGAGGGACATTTCACACAACACAGGAATTATTACTTCTTTATTTTGAAAGAATTTGTCTTTAAAATTTACAAAACATCACAGGGCTTTCAGGCAATTGATGCAACCAAGAATACATAAAGTGATCAGAAGGTAGAGACAACGGGGAAAGGGGGAAAAAATTAAAACACTAAATAGTATCCATCTCAGAAACTCCTTAAAAGACCCTGTTACTAACTGCTAACCTCATGTGAGAACATGGTTTTGGTAAGGGGAATTTGGTAATTCCTAGGTGATGGTATAGATTCAATGTAGGCCATAATGAAAATGGTGGCAGGCACACAATACATTAGTAGAGAGGTGAGAAAAACTATTCCCTACTACCAAAGTAGCCTTCCATCTGTTCAGAGAATAGGTGAATTGCTCAGAGCTCATAGGTACAGGAAAAGGTCCTCTATGTGTCTGTGATAGAATCAGGTGTACCTGCCCAAATAAACTTGTCTTGCCTAGGCAGGGTCAGGTTAATGGCCCACCCAGGAAGGGTCAGACTCATGTCTTTCCCAGGAAATAGGAATGCCACCAATTGCTCCCTAACCCTTTAAATCCTCTTCCACCATAACCCAGATGTGGAATTCCTTTTTTGATTTCATCCCACCTGAATCCAGGTGGAAATAAAGACCACATTATTTCTACAGAATAGGGATTCCATTTTCCTTGTTTCATACCTTGGAATAATCTTTCTTCCTTGGGTCCAGAACCTTTCAATCTGGACAATGATGTCCACTGTAATTGATGTTATTCAACAATTATTATTATGTGAATTTTAGCCAATGTAATAAAACAAAAAACATATAAATATGTGAAAAAATATTAATATATTGTTAACTTAGCAAATGTAGAACCATCTGAATTATGTGATTCTATTAAATATATGTTTATATGTGTTATATAAAATATAATATGTTTGCAACAGAAAAATACTTGGTAGCAGGATGGAGAAAGATACACTCACATTTTTAAATTTCTCTACTTTTCCAATTCTTTGTACTTAGGAGTATGTATTAATTTTGGCAATAAGAAAGAGAAAACTCTACTTAAACCTAACTCATAAACCCCTAAGACAAAAGTGGTTCTCTGTTTCTTTTTAAGTTTCAAACATACATAAATACTTCACATACTTATGAACAAAACTGTATGTGTATATATATATGCGTATATATATATATTGGAGACAGAGTCTCACTTTGTCACCCTTGGTAGAGTGCTATGGTGTCACAGCTCACAGCAACCTCAAACTCTTGGGCTTAAGACATTCTCTTGCCTCAGCCTCCTAAGTAGCTGGGACTTTAGGTGCCTGCCACAATGCCTGGGTTATTTTTAGAGACAGGGTCTTGCTCTGACTCAGGCTGGTCTCAAACTTGTGAGCTCAGGTAATCCACCCACCTTGGCCTCCTAGAGTGCAAGGTTTATAGGCATGAGCCACTGTACCTGGCCCCAAACTGTATTTCTTAACCAAACTGTGTGTGTATATATTTTCACAGCAGAAATATAAACAGAAGTTTTCAAGTAAGAATTATGTAATTATTTTCCTTATATAAATTTTGATTTTTATTCTTTCTTTTCCTCTTATAGCCATAATGCATAATCTAAGAAAATTTTATGATAAAGCATAAGGCAATCAGCATAGGAGAGAATACCACAAAGAAAATACATTTGTAATACCGTATATACTCGAGTATAAGCCAAGTTTTTTCAGCACAAAATTTGTGCCAAGTTTGGGTTTTTCAGCACAAATTTTGTGCTGAAAAAACTCTGCTTATACTCGAGTATATAGGTAATTAAATTTCATGGAGTTATCAAAAATGATTCAAAATGATATTAATAATTTGAGAAAATTCTCAAAATAATGGTTAAAAAATCATAAAGCAAAATCATTTACACAGTCTGATCTCAATTATGTTTTAAAATTAAAATATGCATAAGAGGAAAAAGACTAGATCAAAACATTAACAGTGAAGAAAGTTCAGGTCCCATCTTTTTTCCTTATACTTTTTTCTCAGTTTTCAAATCAAGTTATGTTTACAAGAGTACCTATTACTTTTAAAAACAGGAAAAATATTTAAAAATCTTAAGCAACACTAGAAAACAGACCCAAGTAAATAAAAGCTGTCCAAAGTGAAAATGGAAATTATGAGCATAAAGTAGGAGGAAAATTGAAGTGACTCAGTGCTGGCGTGGGGAATTCAGAGAAGAGGTGAAGAGGCTCCAGTTAGTAAGGATGCCTCATGAATGGTGTCTCGAGACTGCAAGTTTTATTTTTCCAACATCCACATCAGCAACTTTCAGACTGTGCTGAAAAGACAAAAAATTCAGTCTAAGTTGCTGTAGTCGGTCATTCCACCCCACCAGAGTTTTAATAATGGAGCACTCCCACATTCCAGCTGAGCAGGCTTACCCCTGCCATAGAGGAAAATCACACAGCTCACACAGGAAAAGAAAACTGCAGATGTGTGGGTAACTCACAGGAAGCTAAGGCTAAATAAAGCAGTAACAGAGTGGTAGCAAGTGATGGCATGAATCCTAAGCACTGGCTTTCAAAGCATTAATACTTATGATTCTCAGAGCATCTTTAAACCAGGGGCGTGACTGTGAACAGACAGAATCAAAAGACAGTTTTCACTGGGGGGAAATAAGACTAGAGAGCAAAACTCTATATAACCACCAACTTCTTGTATACTCAGTGTATCATCTCCTACAATCACCAATTTTTTGTATATTCAGCATTCTGTATTTAAAGCAGGATCTCAAAAAGTAAGTTTTTCATCTCCCATCTCATTTCCTTTTTCTTCCTTACTTCTGTTAGCCTAAGCTCCATTGTCCCAATTCCCAATGACCAAATACTTTCTCTCCTCCCTCTCAGTCATCTCCCATGTGCAATTAGTCAACAGATCTCCAACAAGCTAGATGTGCAGCATTTCACAAATTCATTCCCTCATTTCTGTTTCATTGCCACTGTCCTATTACAGGATATCATTGCCTCTCACATGGGCTCCTGAAATCATCTTTAAATGTTTGTACTTGAATGTGTTTAATATACTCAGTTTGTCAGAGACTATTCTTGATTTTCTCAAAAACTTGTGACCTTCTTTTCCTCTTAGTCAAAGCAGCATTCTTGTAAGGCATTTGTGATACACAGTTTGTGTAATTGTTTCATTCTTCACTGTATTGTAAGGTCTCTGAGGGTAAGAGTATATATTGAATTTAAACTTTCAGAAGCTCACAATGCTACATGTATATTCAGAACTCACAAAATACTTGTTCCATTTCATACTGAGCCCTTGGCATGTAATTATTAACTTAGCTTCTTTCTCCTCTTACCCAACTTCCAAGAATCTCCTTCCAAAATCATATCTTAGGTAAAAGAAATAGAGCTGACGTGTCCTCTCTGAATCATAAAATCTACCTCCTGAGCATCCGTTTCCCCCCAAATCACCAATTAATGGTGGAAATATATTTATGCTAAGTTCATTCAAAATTGACTGAGGTTCTCATTCCTTTTTCATAACTGCTTATTTGCTGGTAGGTGTTACCACCTTCATTTTGTCGGGGATTAGTGCACATGAAGTTCTATTAGGCACAAGTAGACACAAGTTTTGTACTTTGATAGACACAAGTTATTGACAATGCCCAACTCTGGAATGACTGCTGTCACACTGTCACCACCACATGGGATATTCTGCCTATATTCCTGAAAGCGATTTGCTCTGCCACTAGGAACCCCTCTGTTCCTCAAGCTCTCTTCCACTCTACCATAGCCAGTACTTAAATATTCTGTTACAGAGATGAACTCCTTTGCCCTTTCTCCAACCAGGGTTGGGGTGAATGATTTCAAAGGGCAATCTTACTAATCTCACCAAGTCCCTAGAAGCCCAGCTCTTTCAAGCATTCTTGTTTCAAAAGGAAGTTTCTGACTAAATAGGATTTCTCTTCTGCCCTACTAAAAACTCAGCTTGCAACTTTTCTCTTCAGGGAAAGATTAAGATCTTGGTCTTTTCTCTAGATCACTGGGTTAAAGGATCAGAGATAATACCCTAAAAAGGTTCATGGTCTTTTGGTTTTAACTTTGATTTTAATTTTGTATTGCCTAGCCAGACCCCTAAATATAACAAACCTTATGATATTTGGGGAGGGGGTATTCCTTTAAGCCTTTGCTATTAGTTAACTAACGTGCCCCAAGACCCACAAGTTTTGCCTAGTAGCTTTCAGGTTATACTAATGAGAGAAAATTGAATAGGAAAAACAGAGTTCTGATTTATGTTAAACAAAAATCAACTTAAGGCTTATTTTAAGGCAGTAGAATACTAAAACTATAAGGATAATATAAATAGTTAAAAACAGAGGAAAAACTTCAAAAACAAGGTAAGAGGTTTCAATAACTACAGACAAAACAAAAATAAGGCTCTGTGCCTGTAGTACAGTGGTTATGGTGCCAGTCATATTTGCTGAGGCTGGTGGGTTTGAACCTGGCCTGGGCCAGTTAAATAACATTGACAACTGCAACAACAAAAGAATAGCTGGGCGTTGTGTCGGGTGCCTGAAGTCCCTGCTGCTTGGGAGGCTGAGGCAAGAGAATTCACTTAAGACTAAGAGTTTGAGGTTGCTGTGAGCTGTGACACTACAGCACTCTACCATGGGGCAACAAAGTGAGACTCTGTCTGAAAATAAATAAACAAATAATTAATTAAAAAATATAGTAAATTAAAAAGCTTAAAAGCATGTCTTAGTCCATTGAGTCTGCTAGAACAAAGTATTATAAACTGGGTACCGTATATACTCGAGTATAAGCCGAGTTTTTTTTCGGCACAAAATTTGTGCCAAAAAACCCGAACTCGGCTTATACTCGGGTCATACAGGTTATTTGATTCGGTGCGCGTGCACCTAATCAAATGCACATAGTCTCCAGTCATCTTCTGCCTTCTGCTTGAGGGGACGGTGCTTCAGCTCAGTCCACAAGTCGCGGCTGAGCTGAAGAGGTAGGCAGCTGAGCTGAACTGTATTCCACTGAACTATTTAACCCCCAACTATATAACCCACAGCTTGATTACCTGTTAAGCTACGGTTTTCTGCACTTTATTTAAAGTTTTAAAGTTGTTGTTGCTAGTTTACAGTTTTTCTTTAGCAATAAATATTGAAAAGCATTTAACCTACTGATTCCTCAA
>CAUYPK010010172.1:0-52768 GCA_963574355.1 Loris lydekkerianus
AGTAAAGAGAGGTTTATTTTTTGTCTCAGGTTCCTGATTGTTTTTCTTTTTCTTTTTCTTTTTCTTTTTCTTTTTCTTTTTCTTTTTCTTTTTCTTTTTTTCTTTTCTTTGCAGTTTTTGGCCAGGGCCAGGTTTAACCCACCATCTGTGGTATCTGGGGCCGGCACCCTACTCCTTGAGCCACAGGTGCCGCTCAGGAAGTTTTTCTTTTGATAGCAATTGAAAGTCCCTAGACCCCCTTCCTAAAGCCATGTTGGTTTTAGTTAAATGCTTTGCCAGTTGGTGTGCCTGGCTCCTTTCCCCTTTTCTACGCATCTGAACTTCTTTCAAGGCCAACCTCACACAATTGTTACAGATTCCCGTGGGCAACCTTCTTGTCAGTAGAAACTGCCTAATAAGATGTGCTGAATTGTTTTCTCCTCCCCAGCATTTTATTTCAAAAGTGTTAATTTCATAGCAAACACCCTTTAGCCTTCACCCAGTTCTACCAGTTGTTAACATTGTCAGATTTGCTTTCTTTTTTCTCTTTCTCCCTTTTTTGTTTTCTTCTCTGTCCTCTCTCCCATCCCCTTATCTCTCTCTTAGAGAGTTTTTTGAAACCACTTGAGAGTAAGTTGCAGGCAACTCAGCCATTACCCGTAAATACTTCAGCAGTCATCTCCTGAGGATGAGGACATTTTCCTATGTTACCATAATGTCAGTATCACCTTAACAAAATTAACATTAATATTCCTTTGGTACATTTTCAGATTGCTCCAAAGTCATGAAACCCACTTGTCTTCCTCCATTCCCTCATTGGATAAAGGATCTAATGAACGTTCATGCATTGTGTTTGGTTTGTGTCTCGATCTAGAACAGTCTCTCTCTCTCTCTCTTTTTTTTTAACGTCTGGACTTTTTTTTGAAGAGTCCAGGCTAGTTACCTTCCAGAATATCCCAGTTGCAAAATTAATGTTTTATGAATATTTTTAAATAGTCCTGAAAACCAGGCTATGTTTTCTGAACAAATTGATGACATATGTGTATGTTTGTTTATGTTTTTCTCACAGAGTATGGCCTCCGGCTTGGGAGTCAGATCTTCATAAAAGAAATGACCAGAACAGGCCTGGCAACTAAAGATGGCAACCTTCATGAAGGGGACATAATACTCAAGGTGGGCAGACCAAGGGAGAGGAAATATCAAGTAAATGTTTGTGTTCCCAGCCTGCATTTCCATGTTCAAGTGTTAATGTGGTGAAACTTAGTTGCAATGGGGTCAGTTGTAATGCAGAGCCACACAAGAGTATAGTGAGGTGTTTTTTTTGGAGACAGAGTCTCACCGTGTCGCTCAGACTCTCCACCTTCTGTGTGTGTGGCCAGTGCCCTACTTACTGAGCTTCGGGCACCAAGCCTATTTAAAGTTTAAGTTTCTATTCCCTAAACTAAGGAAAGGTGAGAAGGAGAGTTGGTGGTATAGGAATGCTGAATATTTAATAGTTCTTGTAAACCTCTCCAGTCAGGAAACATGTTCTAATAGTAAACCAAACCGTCATCTTGAACTTGGAAGTGAAATAAATTAGCAGAGTAGTGACTTACACCTGTATTTGGGATGCAGGCATGCAGGCTTATATTTAACTTAAAAGATAATTTATTTTTATTCATTCAGTCCTCCTAAAGCCCATGTCTGTTTGAATATCTGAGCAAGGCTTTTATCTTTTTAGACAAATACAAATTTTGTACTTTCTGTGAACAGTCTTATTGCATATGATATTATTCTCCATAAATGCAGATCAATGGAACTGTCACTGAGAATATGTCATTAATGGATGCCCGGAAATTGATAGAAAAGTCAAGAGGAAAACTACAGTTAGTGGTGTTACGAGACAGCAGACAGACCCTCATCAACATCCCATCCTTAAACGACAGTGACTCGGAAATAGAAGGTAAAGGAAGAGGCTTGAGTTTAGCTGGGGATAAAGAAAGTTGTTGCTTCTGCATTCTTTTTCTTTTTTTCTTTTTGAGATAGAGTCTTGTTCTGTGGCCCTGGGTAGAGTGCTGTGGCATCATAGCTCACTGCAACCTCAAACTCCTGGGTTCAGGTGATTCTCTTGCTTCAGCCTCCTGAGTCGCTGGGACTACGGGTACCTGCCATGATGCCTAGCTAGTTTTTCTATTTTTAGTAGAGACAGGGGTCTCACTCTTGCTCAGGCTGGTCTTGAACTCCTGAGTTCAAGTGAGCCACCTTCTTCAGCCTCCCAGATTGCTAGGATTATAGGCGGGAGCCTCTATGCCCAGCCTGCTTCTGCATTCATCTCTCTCTTTAGCGTAGCCTTGCAGCTAGAAGTAAAATTTCTAATGAAAGCCTCCCTTTTCAGCTTTAATCCCAAAAGATCAGTGTTTGGTTGTTATTTGCTTATTGAAATTAGTTTTCAAACTTATTGAAATTAGTTTTCCAATATGAAATTTTGGTGCACTTGTGGACTCCCAGAGGACTCTTTAATTAGGCCACTGAAAGCAAGACTTCCCTAGTAAAAAATGAACTAACCATATCATTTATACATTTACTAATTGCTCTTTCTTGCACTAGTGTGTTTTTTTTTTTAAAGACTCTGTTAGTAAACTTGGACAACAGCTAAAACAGACACTATCATAGAATCAGAATGGCTAAGGTTGTGGTATTCATTAGTTAGCAATCTGTGCCATCCCTCTTTAAAGACCTATACTCATTATTTGAATATGAATTACAGTTTTTAACTCTAAAAACTGCCAGTAAAAATATGTAGTCATAGCATATCCTATGTAACCATCTACTGTTGCTTTCTTGCAGGAAAGCTTAGAAAATACTAAGTCCCCAAGTTGTAAAATAGGCTCTTGTTGATTTTTTTAAAAGAATAATTTTGTAAAACCTTTAAAATTTACTTCAGTTTTTAGCATGTCAAAAGTCACTGTTCAAAAAAAAAAAAAGTCATTGTTCACTGCTATGGTGCGATGCAAGAAAACAAAAGAAGCATAAAATATAATCTGGGTGTGCTAGGGGTTTACAGTTTATTTCCATGCTACTCAAAGTGCGTTCCTCAGCCCCCACCTGCCTCACAGTCATCTGGGAGCGTGATAGAACTGCAGGATCTTAGGTCCCACCCCAAAATGACTGCATCTTAACAAAACCTCCAGTGATTTGTATGCACCTTTGTGTTTAAGAAGCACTAATCTGTTGGGTATGAATGAATATTTGCACCTATGATCCAGTAAATGAATTTCAACTCTTCAACAGCCGCTTTGAAGGAAAGTTGGATGAAAGAGAAATACACAATTCTAAATTTGGCTTCCTCTTTATTAATTAATACCTTTCCCTTAAAACAATCAGGTGTTTTTCCAGGGGAAGACTGTTAGACTAATGGCACAATTACCGTCCGCCTTCCTTCCATTTTCCATGTTTCCCTACCCAGAAAATAGTATAATTTCTGGTACATGTCTTAAATATTTGATTGAAAAGTCTTTGCTTATTTTTGAAACCAGATATCTCAGAAATAGAGTCAAACCGATCATTTTCTCCAGAGGAGAGACGCCAACAGTATTCTGATTATGATTATCATTCCTCAAATGAGAAGCTGAAGGAAAGGCCAAGGTGAGAGGATGTATGTTTTCCATTGCACGTGTCCCTGTGAAGATATGTTCATATGTATTTGTGAATCTGTACCTTACGAGACATTCACATGACCTGTGCTTAAGTTCAAGGGAGGAGGTGCCGAACAGACTGTCCAAGATGGGAGCCACACCCACTCCCTTTAAGTCCACGGGGGATATTGCAGCTGCGGTTGTCACAGAGACCAACAAGGAGCCCAGGTACCAGGAGGAACCCCCAGGTGAGGCTTTATGGCCACTCATTTTCAACAGTTGTGTTCAGAAATGTGGGTGCGTACTTCTTAATTCTAGAGAGTGGCTGGAAGGAAACAGAAATGAAAAGTCATTCTTATGTATAGAAGAGGCCCTCCTTGCTCTTGCTGTCTTTCAACATTGAAAAGATAGAAAATTACAGCCTTTTCTGTATGCCATCAGAATCAGTTACATTTTTGTCCTATTTGATGAATTGCCGTCTTTTTTGTCTCTCAGTCTTAATCCCAACCTCATCCCCCAACCCTTCCCCCACTGCCGTACAATTACCATAATTTTATGTACCTAAATATTTATAGGACAATTATAATTTGATGTACCTGAATATTTATAGGGAATTGGTACCATTATTATGTTTTGTTTTTGTTTTGAGTCAGCGTCTCACCATGGTGCCCTTGGTAGTGCCATGGCATCACGGCTCACAATAACCTCAAACTCTTGGGCTTAAGCGATTCTCTTTCCTCAGCCTCCCGAGTAGCTGGGACTACAGGTGCCTGCCACAAAGCCCGACTATTTTTTGTTGCAGTTGTTATTGTTGTTCAGCTGGCCTGGGGCCGGGTTTGAACCCACAAGCCTTGGCGTATGTGTCTGGCACTAGAACCACTGCGCTACAGGTGCCGAGCCCCATTATGTTTTTTAAGTTGTAAAAAAAATGCTGTCTTTGTATACATTTGATTGTGCAGTTTGCACTACCCTACAATTATCATAATTTTATGTGCATAATATCCTGCCATCTTCTTATACATTTGCTTGTGTAGTTTGCATTTTTAGAGTCATTTCTCACTTATTTTGAGAAACCATTGGCCAATGTCTCAAAGTTAACCTTCACCCTAGATACTTCTTTTGTTTGTGTTGAGGTCCATGTATTGTAAGATATTAAATTTTTTGTGGATTTTATGATCTTTATATTTAGAAACAAACTCTTGCTAGACCAGTTTGAAACAGTAAATATGTTTTAATCTGCAGCTCCTCAACCAAAAGCACCCCCAAGAACTTTTCTTCGTCCTAGTCCTGAAGATGAAGCAATATATGGGTAAGTATGTTTTTCTCTTTTGCCACACCCCCCCCACACACACTTTCTTCTTGCACACAACTCTGTTTTCTTAATTGAAATCCAGAAGAATGTTGGTTTTCTTTTTTTAACCTATAGATGGTGGTTTGCATGTTATCAGCCATCTTTAACCAACCCCTGTTGCTAGTGTTTATGGGAATCATGTGTAGGAAAAGCAAAATGTGGAAGTGGATGAACTTTGTGATGTTAATGGTGTCTACTTGTCTGCCTATTTAGCCTTCCAGAAAGTTATTCTGAATATTTGCATTTGCCAGATAAACAACTCCCAATTAGTGAAGTATTGCTAGACTGTGGTGCCCAGGAGTGACTGCAGGGACGTGATGGTCCCAGCCTGTGGCGGGAGGGAGGAGGCCTGATACCACGCTCTGTGGTTGATAGGGGAACCGTGGTTCAGCAGTGTTTAAAGAGCCACAGCTTCCTGGGACCCAGGCTGTGTCCTTATTTGAGAGGAGCTGTGTGGTGCCAGCAGGCTTTCCTTTGAAAGAATCCTAAACTAGGAGTCAGGTGGCTGCCATGTTAGCCCTAAGCTCGGTCTTTATTTGGATTCTCATCTTGAATGGGCAGACATGAACATTCTGGAATTCTACTTCTGCACCAGGAACGGGAAATGAGTATTGTCATCTACTCAAAGAAGATAAAATTATGGAATATGAGAATTGTATGAACTATAAATCACTCTTATAGATAGAAGAAATTGTATCTTTCATCTGCTGATGTTGGTCCCTTTTTAAAAAGTATCTTCTATCTTTGCTTCCTGGATCTGAACCTATTGCAGACCTAATACCAAAATGGTGAGATTCAAGAAAGGAGACAGCGTGGGTCTCCGCTTGGCCGGTGGCAATGACGTCGGGATATTTGTTGCTGGCATTCAAGAGGGTACCTCGGCAGAGCAGGAAGGCCTTCAAGAAGGAGACCAGATTCTGAAGGTAAGAAAAGCCCAGCTTTGTTTCCAGAAGTGTTTGGAGAGAGTGAGCTTTTCCAGGTGTTCTTTCATGAGGGAGGAGGGAGTGGTCCAGTGTGTGCCATAGACCCTCTGTGGGTGTGTTCATGCTCAGCACTGAGGTCTCTGTATTCCTCGAATGGGTCCTCCAGTCTTCTCAGTCCTGGGACCCAAAACTCATTCCTGTGTCTATGGGAATTTATAGTTTTAAATCATTAGTTTGATTAACACCAAAAACATTGAGACTCCAAGTAAGGGACTACAGGAAAGGTCTTTCAACAAGATCTTCCTCATTTTTGGTTTTTTGTTGTTTCCCTTTGCCTGGTGTTTCTCTCAGGGTAGTGTCCTGTAACTGAACAAAGGCAGGTGTTGGCTTCAGACTGAGTGATCTGAATCCTGTCCCCATCTCTCGTTAGTTCTCTGACCCTGGCTCACCCTGAGACTCGAGTTTCTTTCTCTGCTCAATGAGATGAGAATACCTGCCTCTCAGGGACCCTGGGAAGATCAGAGGAGATAGTATAAGGCACACAGCTGAGTTCCTTGGCACAGCGTAGGAAGGTCAATGTCCTTTCTTTTTTCTCGTTGGAAGTTAACAAATAGCTGCCACTCAATGTCATTTACATCTAAAATTATCCAGAAAAGGGAATGCCTGATTAATCAAATATTGGTACTTTTAAATACTTTTACTTGGTATTAAAGAATTAAAAAAGGAAAGCTCAACTTTGATATTTTATGATATATATGTATATAATTCATTCTTTGACTACAGAATAAACTTCAGGAACATTAAGCACCTTGTTACTATAAAATATAGAATGCTAGAGAACTATCTATATTGGAATTTCTTTCTGCTTCTATTCTTATTTTTGAAATTCTATAGCAGGGGTCCTCAAACCTTTTAAACAGGGGGCCAGTTCACTGTCCCTCAGACCATTGGAGAGCTGGACTATAGTTTAAAAAAAAAAAACTATGAACAAATTCCTATGCACACTGCACATACCTTATTTTGAAGTCAAAAAACAAAATAGGGACAAATACAATCACACCACCACATGTGGCCCGTGGGCCATAGTTTGAGGACCCCTGTTGTATAGAGTAGTTTTCATATTATCTTCAGTGAAACATCCACATGTCATAAACTAAAGCATTTGGTAAGTGTTTCTAGGCTCATAAGAGAGGGGAAGAAAGACTTGCAGAATTTCCAAGGAGGCAGGGAGCAAAGTACAGACACAGCTGATCTTCTTGCTTCTTCGGCACTCGGCCTCACTGCAGTAGTTCAGATTTCATTGCTGGAGCGGATGAAGGACAAACCTTTATCAGGAGCTTTGCAAAAGCTTTCCAGTGAAATCCTAGACTCCTTGGCTCTGGCCAGGATCCTAGAAGACTGAGTGTACCTGAGTGAACCTCCTGGGACTGTGCAATCCTGGTAAACACCTCTCACCAAATGCTACTGGTAAAAATCCTAATCCAAGAGCCAGCTAAGGCCAATTTACTGTTGGCAAATATGGTATTGAAGAAGAAAAGACATTTTGCATAATTAGTGTGAGTCACAGGGTGACACTGAAACTTGGAGCTTTTGCTCATTAAGGTTCAAGTAAAAGATATTTATATATTTTGTATTCCGGTTTCCTGTTATCACCCTGGTGACGAGGAAGAAACCGTGGGAACTGTGGCTTCTTTTGCAGTAACCCTATGTAGAGGTCAGGCAATAGGTGGTCCTTGTTCTTGGGTGCGAATCAATTTTCTGTTGACTACAAAAGGAGCTCTCAGCTCTACAAAGGGGCAAAAAAGAAGGCGTTTGCCTACTGAGACAGAGGAGCTGCTACACGATTGTAAGCTAGCTGATACAGAACACTCCTCAGGCTCACAGCAGACAGGGTAGACCCTGGAGACTTCTAAATAGCTAATGAAAGAGGATATGTATTGGAAAGGACTGTGCAGTCTAACCTTGAGTTGAAAAGTACTGCCCTGGCTTTTTCCCCCTCACTTTAAGTTGTATCGATTACCCCTTTTCATAGCCAAGTTGAACCCATGAAGTGAGCCATGTATATATGCTAATCACATTTTTCTGTTGTAGGTTTTTAAGGGTGACACTTGGGTGTTGTAAAGGTGACCCCCTAACATGTGAAACTAAAGTGCACGTTAGTGTGCTGCCGTGGAGTCATGCCTTACCGATACAGACGTGTGCCTTTGTTTATTCCCACTTGGTCTTTTTGCTTAGTATTTATCTGATGGGGCTGTCATTTCTTTCAGAAACTTTTATGAAATGGAAAAAAGGGAAAAATACCTTCCATGTGGTTTTAATTTTTTATTTTAATTAATTTTTTTTTTTTTTTTTTTTGAGACAGAGTCTCACTATGTCACCTTTGGTAGAGTGCTATGGCATCATAGCTCACAGCAACCTCAAACTCTTGGGCTTAAGCGAGTCTCTAGCCTCAGCCTTCCAAGTAGCTGGGACTACAGGCGCTCGCCACACACCCGGCTATTTTTTGTTACAGTTTTTTGTTATAGTTGTCGTGGTTTAGCTGGCCCGCTCAGGGCTCAAACCTTCTAGCCTCAGTGTATGTGGCTGGCTCAGTAACCAACAGGTGGTTTTTAAAGCAGAGCTACATTGTTAACAAATTTTGACTATTGAGTTCCATGTGTTCTCCTGCTGCTCCCGGCGGCGCGGGTCTCTCTCGGGCTGCAGGAGGAGCGGAGCAGCCGGGCAGCACAGCTCGGGGAAGGCTCTCGGCACACCAGCCAGATGCCGAAGAGCAAGGTCAGCCCTGCCCAAGGCGCCCAAGAGAGGTCGGCGCGGTTGTCAGCTAAACCCGCTCCTGCAAAGGTGAAAACGAAGCCAGAAAAGGCAGCAGCAGCAAGGGATAAATAAATCTTCCCACAAAAAAGTGCAAACAGAAAGGGAAAAGAGGAGCTGAGGGAAAGGAGGCCTAAGTGACTTACTCAAGAAACTAAAGATTTACCAGCAGCAAACAGAGAAACTAAAACCGAGCAGAGTCCAGCGCTGATGAAGCAGGAGGTTGATATCACACACCATGTCCGTCAGCAGTCCCTGTCTCCCGTCTTGTACAATCCAGGGGCATATTTTTATCAACTATTTTGTAAATCCAAGTTTTCTAGTAGCTCTAGAAACATTTTTAAGACGGAATCCCACCTCATACCACTTTTTAAGTGTAAATGCTTTTTGTTTTTTTTAAGAGGTGAGCTCATTCGCTGGTTGTTTATTTTGTGGTACAAACAGAATTATGGGAGGCTTTGACTGTCTTGGGTGTGAACTGAACATTCCATAAATGGCGGTTAGTCTTTATATCCTGTTAATACAGAGCATACTAAATGGCAATATGGAGTCCCAGTCCTACATTTAACGTCTTGAACATTTTAAATTTACTTCTATTCCCATGTTGTTTTTTAGTAGAATTGTTTCCTAAAGGAAACTACTCCTGTGAGCACGGCTCTTCTTGTCAGGATTGTGTATACTCTGTAACATCTTTGGCTGTGGTGCTTCTGTTTTCCTAATAACTTTGTCACTGGGCTATGAAGAACTGAACATTTGAGCATGTAGCATATATGGCAATAAATCGTGAATTGGTGGAACTTCGGTAACAACTTACCAACATTTGAAGATACTGGTACTTGATATCCTCTTAAGGAAAATTTGCCTCCAAATTTTAATCTGGAAAGTCACTGGAATAACTGTGTTAAAAAGAATTAGAATAGGCTCAGTGCTCCTAGCTCAGTGAGTAGGGTGCCGGCCACATACACTGAAGCTTGGGGGTTCGAGTCCGGCCGGGCCTGCTAAACAACAATAACAATTGCAGTGAACAAAATATCTGGGCGTTGTGGCTGGCACGTGTAGTCCCAGCTAGTTGGGAGGCTGAGGAAAGAGAATCACTTAAGCCCA
The DNA here is from genome assembly GCA_963574355.1 of Loris lydekkerianus. NCBI lineage: Eukaryota > Metazoa > Chordata > Mammalia > Primates > Lorisidae > Loris > Loris lydekkerianus. The sequence goes on from CAUYPK010010172.1 coordinate 9,783, forward strand.
AGGGTTTAAGGTTTGCTGTGAGCTGTGATGCCACAGCACTCTACCAAGGGTCACATAGTGAGACTCTGTCTCAAAAAAAAAAAAAAAAATTAGAATAAATGGCTTTTTAGATTTTGGGTACGTATGTTAAGAATTGTGTACAAATTGAAATGTCTGTACTGATGCTCAACACAACCAATAAAATCTTAACCATTAAAAAAATTTTTTGACTATTATAGTATTCGGCTTGATCAAAGGTCAGTCTCACATAGTCACAGATTTGGACAGATGGACTTTTAAGGTCCTTCCCCAGCCCTACGGCACTGTCTTCTTAATAAACAAACATAAGCATACACAGTACATGCAAAAACATGCATGTGGGCATTACTGACACAGTTCTAGATAAACAAATGGCATAAAAGATGAGACACCAAAATGCAGTGATCCCTAATCGTGAGACAGGGAGACGGGAATGACAGTACCTTAAATGTAAATATTGTTTCAAAAGAAAAGTTAACTTGATCACCTTAGCAAATCACTTTACTTTAAAAGCACCGAATATGTCTAATGCCTAGTTTCACGTAATCAAAATTTTGATGTTAATGAAGGTTCAACAGGGAATAACTTTCTTCCATGATAAAGCATTATCCTTGTGATTAAAAGGATTGTGTAGTTCTCAATGACCAAAGGAAATATTTTGTTGTTTCTTTCTTTCTTTTTTTTTTTTTTCTGGCCAGGCACGGTGGCTCCTGCCTATAACCTAGCACTTTGGGAGCCTGAGGTGGGTGGATTACCTGAGGTCATAAGTTGAAGAACAGCCTAAGCCAGAGCGAGACCTCATCTCTAAAAATAGCCAGGCATTGTGGCAGTACCTGTAGTCTCTAGCTACCTGGGAAGTTTGAGGTTGCTGTGAGCTATGATTCCACGGAACTTTACCAAGGGCAACAAAGTGAGGCTCTGTCTCAAAACAAAAAAAAAAAAACAAAAAAAAAAAGTATTTCATAGGAATTCTATATTTTCTTTTCATTGCTATATTATTAAAATATTAGGTACTTTAAAATGTTTTCATTTTACTTATAATTCTGTTTTAAAATAGTTTGAAAAGGCACAAAACTATGATTTCAAAATGGCTTTTTCTTTGTGATGCATTTCACTATTGCTTCCTTTCCAGTTCATTTTCCAGAAACTATTTACAGTTTCCCCTACTCAATCATTGAGAAATAGATGTTGTGGACTCCTTGCCAGATGTATGTATAGGTTGTAAGTTTAAATATTAAATATATAAGACTGTGTATTAGATGAATGGTCTGCCATAATAAAGCTAATGCTTTTCAATTTTATAAATACCTTTCAATTTTATTTATTTATTTATTTATTTTTTTGAGACAGAGTCTCACTTTGTCATCCTCAGTAGAGTGCTGTGGCATCATGCACACAGCAATCTCAAACTCTTGGGCTTAAGCGATTCTCTTGCCTCAGTTTCCCAAGTAGCTGGGACTACAGGTGCCTGCCACAATACCCGGCTATTTTTTGGTTGTAGTTGTTATTTGGCAGGCCCGGGCTGGATTTGAACCCGCCAGCTCCTGTGCATGTGGCTGGCACCCTAGCCACTGAGCTATAGGCACGAAGCCAACACCTTTCAATTTTGTAAATACATGTTAAACACCTTTTAGGTGATAGACGATGTAGAAGAAGGGTAGTTGATCAGAATCTCCATTTGAACCAATTAAAAAAGCGTGTGGATGCTGGGCCAGCATGTTCTCTGCCAAAGACCCCACCACTCCCTATTGCATTATAGTTATTTGTTTTTTACTTGTACAGTACCCTCCTGGTCATCTCTTGGGAGACTCAAAAAAGAGAAGGAGAAACAACCACAAGAAATTCTAGTCTGATCCAGTGACAAGTTCTTGGTTCAATAGCTTATCTCTAAGGGGTGGTTGGCAGTGTGGGGATAAAGGGTTGCCCACGTAGCCAAGACCCGTGGCAAGGATCTGGGTGGGAGGGCTTGAGAGAGACACTAGGACTTTTTTATATCATGGTTTTGCTCTGGGCAGGCCCTGATGAAAACAGACAAATAGGTAGCCACCTTATAAACCTCTCCTTTTGTTTTTCTTTTTCTGTTTTGCCTTCTTATCAGGTGAACACACAAGATTTCAGAGGGCTGGTTCGGGAGGATGCTGTTCTGTACCTGTTAGAAATCCCCAAAGGTGAAATGGTGACTATTTTAGCTCAGAGCCGAGCTGATGGTGAGCAAGTTTGATCATATAGTTGAGTTGGGGTGGGGGGCAGAAGGAAGGATGCTCTAGGTGTCTTGGGACCAGAATAGGCAAATCTGGGTTTTAAAACATTGAAGGGGATCTTGATACCCAATCCTTGTGTTACAGGTGTGTGGAGAAATTAGGTGCCATTTAACTTCCCATAAAAATGTTTGGCTATGCTCCTACTGAAATAATTTCACTGGTGGTGTCAATTTGGTGTAATTCGCCTTTCTGAACCACGATACATCCTTAAGCTCTGCCGTGAGTTATTATTGAACTTCCATATGACAGATACAAAGGCCCACACCTGCTTTTGGTGTCCACATTAACCCTTACCTTGCTGACAAGTGACTTCCCACCTAGGCCCTGTTTTTTGTCTGTAAAGGAGGGGTCGATAGTATATTCCCTTCTGTTTCAGAGGTTGATTGGCAACTGTATTAGTCAAGGTTCTCAAGAGAAACAGGACCGGTAGGAGGTACTGGAATCAATAGATGATAAAGGGATTTGTTATAAGGAATCAGCTCCCATAATCATGGAGGCTGACAGGTGCCAAGATTTGCAGGGTGAATTGGCAGGTGGAGACCCAGGAACCAATGATTAGCTTGAGTCTGAAAGCGGGAAAGCCAATGGTGTAGTTCCAGTTTAAGGGCAGAGAACAAAGCTGATGTCCCTGTTTTGTTTTGTTTATTAATTATTGAGACAGAGTCTCACTTTGTCGCCCTCTGTAGAGTACTGTGGTGTCATAGCTCACAACAACCTCAAACTCTTGGGCTCAAGCTCAGCCTCCCTAATAACTGGGACTACAGGTGCCTGCCACAATGCCCAGCTATTTTTTTGTTTGTTTTAGCAGGCCCTGGCCAGGTTTGAACCCACCAGCCCCAGTACATGTGGCCAGCACCAGAACCACTGAGCTACGGGCGCCTCCTGAAGTCCCTATTTGAAGGTCTTCAGGCAGAAAGAGTATTTCTCTCTTATGTGAGAGTTTCTGCTTGTTGTTTGCTTCTGGTCTTCGACTGGTTGAATGAGGCCCCCCCACACTGGGGACAGCAGTCTGCTTTGCTCAGTCCCCCCTATTTACTTGTTAATCTCATCTGAAAACACGCTCATGGAAACACCAACAGTGACCAAACATCTGGGCATTTCATGCATGACCCAGTCAAATTGACACATATGATTACCTGCTGCAGCGGCTCACAGTTAGATATTCGTTTTTCTTCCTGTGGGGCTGTGACGGCCATAGGGCCTGTGCACTGACTGGAGAGGGAGGTAAGGGATCACTTTATCTTTAGCTAAACCGAATGCAGAAAGCAGTGCTTTTCTCTTGCAGTGTATAGAGACATCCTGGCTTGTGGCAGAGGGGATTCGTTTTTTATAAGAAGCCACTTTGAATGTGAGAAGGAAACGCCACAGAGCCTGGCCTTCACCAGGGGGGAGGTGTTCCGAGTGGTGGACACTCTGTATGACGGCAAGCTGGGCCACTGGCTGGCTGTGAGGATTGGAAACGAATTGGAGAAAGGCTTGATCCCCAACAAAAGCAGGTATCTGAGATTGCACCTCACACACCCTCTTAATCCCTTCCCCTGCAGAAAACAGAACTCCCTGCCCCCGAAACCCTGTGTGACTTCTTTATTTGTCTGCGTCTACCTTTTGTTTATGGGAAGTGGCCTGATGTGGAATCAGCCACCAGTAGGTGTGCTGTGTGCAGTCTCACGTGTTGGCTGCGTTTGGATGGTTTTCCGAGGCGTGATCATTGCCTTGCATGGCATCCGAGGGGAAGGCAGGGCAGATGTAGCCCCCCCCTAACATGTCTCAGAGATGAGTCAGCCCTACCTGTGCCCAGTCTTCATGCCTGGGGAGGTTCATGCACCCCACTGGTTGAACTGGTTGGCTGGTCAGCTGACAGCGTGGGAACCTGGGAACGATAACCTGCATTTTGGCAGGTGTTCCCAGCGTGTGCCGTGTGCCTGCGTATCAGAGTGAGCCACGTTTGGCATGTTTGTTACTTCTGGCCTCTGGCAGCTTCCAAGAGGAAGTCAAGGTCCTCATGTTTTCTACCTCAGAAACGTCTTCATCGTCAAGTGGAATCTTCTTTGATCTGAGTTCCTAAGTAAAATTGTCTAGATTTGTTTAACAACCTGCACACTTGCTGCATTTTCTGGGCTTTTGTGATTTCCTTCTTGTGATTTCTTCTCTCAGAGCTGAACAAATGGCCAGTGTTCAGAATGCCCAGAGAGACAACGCCGGGGACAGGGCGGATTTTTGGAGAATGCGTGGCCAGAGATCTGGGGCGAAGAAGAACCTGAGGAAGAGTCGGGAAGACCTAACAGCTGTCGTGTCTGTGAGCACCAAGTTCCCAGCTTACGAGAGGGTTTTGCTGAGAGAAGGTGAGGAAGCCAGGAAATGATCTGATGGAGCTTTGAGGCTATTTCTTTTCATTTCCAGACCATCATGGTCAAGTGCTAAGTTATATTGCTTATGCCAAAGACAGGTTATAGAATTGAAATCATATTCTCATAAGGAACATGACTTAATAAAAGTGAGCTCACGCTCACAAATGAAAGCATATTTCCAAAATCTAAAAAATCTACCAATAGCAAAGTTTATCTTTAAAAATGGTTAAGATAGGCCAGGCACTGTGGCTTACACCTGTAGTCCTAGTACTTGGGGAGGATTGCTTGAGGCGAGGAGTTTAAGATCAACCTGAGTAGCATAGCGAGACCCCACTCCTACAAACAGTAGAAAATCAGGTGGGTGTGGTGGAGTACTCACATAGTCCTAGCTACTCAGCAGGCTGGACAGGAGGATTGCTAGAGCCTAGGAGTTTAAGGTTTCAGTGAGCTATGATAGTGCTATTATACTCATGCCTGGACAACAGAGCAAGACTCTCAAAAAACAAACGAAAAAAAGATAGTTAAGGCACAGAGCTGGACTAAATTTGGGGTAGGAGAATACACAATTACTTTTGTTTGGTTGTGTTACTCTCAAAAGCCTGTACAGTACCTTGCTGCTTGTCTTAACAGGTAGGCAAGTATGTATATTTTAATGGCCTCTCTTGTCTCATTTCAGCTGGTTTCAAGAGACCTGTGGTCTTATTTGGCCCCATAGCCGATATAGCAATGGAAAAGTTGGAAAATGAGTTACCTGAATTGTATCAAACTGCTAGTAAGTCTGTCAGTGGTTTTTTATTTTTCTTTTCCCAAAATTTTCATTTTGTAAAATTTCTCACATGCAAAGAAGTTGAAAGAATAATGAACATCTGCATACTCCATCCCTTGATGTCACAGTTGTTAACATTTTGCCATGTCCACTTTCTCTCCTCCACCTCCTTGTAGAAATAGACACAGCGGGCGGCGCCTGTAGCTCAGAGGAGTTAGGTGCCAGCCCCATATACTGGAGGCGGCAGGTTCAAACCTGGCCCCAGCCAAAAACGGCAAAAACAAACAAACAACAACAACAACAACAAAAATAGACACACACATACATACACATACTCTGGAAAATTTCAACTGAATCATTTGTAATTTTAAGTTGGAGACATAATACCTTATTCCCTAATATTTACATGAATCTCCTGAGAACAAGGATGTTCTCCTACATAACCATAACATCATTATCACAGCCAAAGAATTTGAACATTGATACAGTGTTATTTAGTATACAATATATTTTTCAAAAATCTTCAATTGTCCCAATTATGTCCTTCATTTAACTTTTTTTTAAGAAATTCAGGGTACAACTAAGGACCATGCTGTCATTTGATTTCTATGTCTTTCTAGTCCTTTCCTTTTCTCTAAATTTTTGTTGTGACATTGATACAGATAAAGAATGATCCCTGTTGTACTGGCCTAACCACTTCTCCATGGTGAGATCTCAGTAGAAGGCACCTAACGTCTTATGTCCCATCATTGCTGATGCTCATTTGGAGTATTTGGTTGTCACTGTTTTCTACACAATTATTTAGCCCCCTGGTTTTGCTTTTGTAGAAACAGAACCGAAAGATGCAGGATCTGAGAAATCCAGTGGAGTGGTTCGGTTAAATACCGTGAGGCAAATTATTGAACAGGTGAGAAAATCCATCGGAAGCCCATGTGGTCAGAAAGATTTAGATCATGTTTTGTTGCAGTCACTTTTGGAATAGAACTTGTATTTTAATAATCATTAAAATGTTAATGATAAAAAGTTAATGTAAATGCAAGCTGTTTGGCTATGTAGAAACTAGTCCCCATTCTGTGGTGGTACATTTTGGAATTTTCAGAGTGCTCAGCATTATACCAAGTATTCTGTTAATTCATTTTATCAGCAGTTCAAACAGATTGATAATATTGAAGTGAATGTAATATGGAAGGAAAGGGTTTCTGCTATTTGATTTAAGTTTATAAGATTTATCTGATACGGCCTTTACGTATTAAAACAAAACCTTTGATGCTGTCTTACTGTACATAACCACTTACGTGATTTCTCCCCGTTCGTGGCAGGATAAACATGCATTACTAGATGTGACTCCAAAAGCTGTGGACCTGTTGAATTATACACAGTGGTTCCCGATTGTGATTTTTTTCAACCCAGACTCTAGACAAGGTATCAAAACCATGAGACAGAGGTTGAATCCAGCATCCAACAAAAGTTCTCGGAAGCTGTTTGATCAGGCCAACAAGTTTAAAAAAACGTGTGCACATCTTTTTACGGGTAAGTGAAATGTAAAATGTAGTCTCTTTGCTCGGGATTAAAGAATGGAAAAAATAAGAAAATAATCTGAATGGAGAATTTGAAATCCTGTGCATGACTCCTTGAAAAATAGTTAAGCCTATGAAATAGGCATATTAGATCCTGCCATTTGCATAATATTAATTGAATTTTTGCAATTTTGACTATTTAAAAATTAAAGATCCACGACATGGTAATAATGAATAATTTCACTGAGGTTCATATTTTTGTGTGGGGCTGCAAGGCTGGTAATTTAATATGCCCAGCAGCCACATTTTTCTAGAGACTGTGTTGCTATTCTCTCTGTGCCAGCAATGCATGTACTGACTTACAAAGTAACAGGGACTTACTTTCCTTATTAAAAAATGTCCCCCAAATAGAAACTTGAGTCCTCTGGAGAGTGGATGATTTAAATTATTTATTACTATGTTTTAGGTATGACAAAAATATGGTAGTTATGTTTTTTTAAAAAGAACTCTTATCTTTTAGCAATACATACTAGTTAAATATTTATAGATGACCTAATATGATGTTTGGAATTGGACTAAATCTGTGGGGGGAGTAGGCAGGGTACAGATAAGACTAGCCAAGACTTGAGAGTTACTGAAGCTGTTGAGGTGTACTTGGGCATTCATTAAAATGTTCTTTACTTTTGTTTGTGTTTAAAGTAGATACTAGGGCTGGGCTCATGCCTGTAAGGCAGGTGCATCACTTGAACTCAAGAGTTTGAGACTAGCCTGACTGAGAGTGAGACCTTGTCTTTACTAAAAGTAGAAAAACTGAGGCAAGAGGATCACTTGAGCCCAAGAACTTGAGGTTGCTGTGAGCTATAATGCCACAGCACTCTAGTCAGCACCACAGTGACTCCCTGCTTAAAAAATATATATAGACCGGGTGCAGTGGCTCACGCCTGTAATCCTCAGCCTTCTGGGAGGCCGAGGTGGGTGGACTGCTTCAGCTCATGAGTTTGAGACCAGCCTGAGCAAGAGCAAGACCTAAAGTAAAGTAGACTTTAGTCCACCTAAAAATAGTGGACTTTTTTAAAAGTTCATATAATGAAGATTCTGCTGCTATTACTCGTGATAGTAAATGGTCTAAGAATGTGACATATTTTAGTAACTGAATATGTGCACTACTCATGTGAATGTTACGTAATAAGAGTTTAAAAGGGTTGCATAATAAGCTTGGTGGCTCACGCCTGTAATCCTAGCACTCTGGGAGGCCCAGGCAGCTGTATTGCTTCAGCTTATGAGTTTGAGACCAGCTTGAGCAAGAGTGAGACCCTGTCTCTACTAAAAATAGAAAAATGTAGCTGGATGTCGTGGTGGGCATCTATAGTCCCAACTACTTGAGAGGCTGAGACAAGAAGATTGCTTGAGCCCAGGAGTTTATAATTGCTGTGAGCTATGATGGCACCATGGCACTCTACCCAGGGTGACAGAGTGAGACTCTGTCTCCAAAAAAAGGGGGGAGGTTGCATAATTTTTTTGGTCATGCAGCGCATTATTTTGTAAGAATAACATGAGATGACCACATGGATATGATATCCTCAGGAACACAGGTAGTTGTGTTGAGTCCCAAGCCAGTCATCATCCACCTATATCGTTTTTAGCATATCTCTGCTACTGGGGAGGAAGAGCGTCAATGATTGTGTTCACATTAGACTCTTGTTTTATTGTCACTTGGTTTTTCTTATTAAAGAGACCTGCAGTGCTTACACTGTGGCCAAATGTTGCAGCAGAGTTTAACCAAACACAGAGGAGGAAGTGCTTCATCATTCACTGCATTTCTGTGTAGAGTCTTGAGTACTTGCACTTTTGGAGTCTTCATGCTTATATTTTCTGTCATTTTTACTACTACTAGCAATTGTTTTTACTGTAGTAACAGTGAACAGCGATATAGCTTTTCATGTGCTATCTTATTAGTCCGTAATCAGGGCCCAGTGACTTCTGCATAGTCACAGATCCAATGAAGACTTTTCCCAGACTTAATCATGGAGTCTGTGACTGTGTGTTCAACATCGTGCTTCTGTTACAGCACAGACCTATTATTCCAGAGCCAAAGGGATCATCTAATGCAGTTCTTCCTTTTAACAGATAAGACATCAAGGCTCACATGATTATGAATGATGTTAAAACTATCCCCCCTTCATTTTTTCCTCCTGCCTTTGTATAAGTCCACTGAATGGCCAGAGGATACCTTCAGAGAGCTGAATTGGGGGTCACTGTGAGGATGTGAGATATCAGGAAGGGAAATGGTGGGTTGTAGAGGAACAATAAGGGCAAAGGAGGCCAGCCAAGAAGGACAGCAGGGCAGAAGCAGGTAGCGGGTGACTCCCTTTACCTAGCTTTGAGTCCACATCACTTGCTCTGCAGCACAGGCCCCAGAGGCTGGCTGATTCTCATCCCCCCTGTGTGTAGAAGGGGTTACCAATGCCTCCATTCTCTAACCAATAGATTACAAAATCTTTGAAGGGGGAGACCATACAGTATCCAGCTCTGTGTGCCCGAAGCCAGCGTCAGGCCTAGCAACCAGGCACAGCAAAAGTATTTGTAAATTACTCTGGCACTAACTACACCAAGCCATTTCTTGCCTAAGATAGGAAGGTGAAAGCTTTAAGGTAACTAAAGTCAGGTTGGAATGGAAACACACCATGAGCACTGAGTTCCACTTAGAACTTTGAAGTGACCCCTAAACTGCCAATTTCTTACGTAGAATTTTTATGTGGGATAGATGGTGCAGGCTGCTAAACAACTTTGACCAACAAGCCCCAATTTCCTATCAAATGGTCTTTTACAATATTCCTCCAAACTTAACAGCTACACAGATGGTCTTACAGAGCACTTTCATTATTATGACCCCCATTTCCTGCCTCCCCTCCGCCCCCAGCCCAGCCCAGCCAGGTCTCAACTTGATGCCCTGTGCTGTGACCAGAACAGCGGTCTTCACACTTGAGCAGTAGACCCTTCAGACAGAATTAAATATTTTATAGGCTTTTTATGCTTTTAAATGTATGACATTTTTATGAATTAATAAATGAGAATAATGGTGCTGATTTGACAAGCCCAGCACTTTGGAGTTGAGTTTCGGTTGTGAATAGTCTGACTAGGTGCAGTATCCTTTTCCCCCCTTTTCTATAGTAAGAAAATCCTGTTTCCTACAGACGAGTATCTAATTATAATGATATTAAAATGATTCCCCTTATAACCCTGAAGTACTCAATTAAATAAGAAAATATCCTCAGATTTGCCCAAAAGCAAGTTAACCTGTCAAAATAAGTTTAAATGTTAGGCTTGACTCTCCCCAACTACCCCCAATATTGAAAAATGTACTACAAAATACATTTGCATGTGTATATAACAAAAAAAAATTTTTTTTTAAATGAAGTTTTTATTATCTGTTTTCTTTGAATCTTCAAAGCGCTCAGTTCATGGTTTGAAGACCACTGAAGTAGAACTATGGATTTAGAGATGAAAGTGGGGGCACTCTTTATGTTTAAATTGTGGGATTTTCAAGGCCCATGAAACATTTTAGCTCTTTATCAGCTTTCTAGGCTTTTATTAAAGTCCCTGCTGAGACTTTGGAGGTGCTCAACAAATGCTACTGATTATTATTGGTGATACTACTTTATACTTATTTCTTAATATCTCAGCGTTAAAAATTTTTTCTGTGTCATGCTGTAGTCTTTGAGAAAGCTTAAGAGGGAAAAGTAACTCTTGTACTAGCTGTAAAAATCTAAACTGCAGTAGGTAATTTGTGGTTTCTCAAGGAAATGTGGATGGTCTGGTTGACCACAGGAAGCAGAGGGAGGTTGGGTACTGTGGCTGTGGATTGCCCATCTAGAAGGGGGTCTAACACTCCAGTGTTGACAGAGCCACATGAATAGCTTAATTGAGATTTAATTTACGAACTATATAATTAACCCATTTGAAGTATACAATTCAGTGGGTTTTAGTATATTCAGAGTTGTGGAGCTGTTACCACAATTCATTTTAGAACATTTTTGTCATCCCTCAAAGAAACCCCACACCCTTGACAGTCATTCCCCATTTCCTCCTCTCCCTAACCCCTCCAGTCTCACAGGTCACTTTTTGGCGGTTGGTCTGGATCAGGGGTCCTCAAACTTTTTAAACAGGGGACCAGTTCACTGTCCCTCAGACCGTTGGAGAGCCGGACTATAGTTTAAAAAAAAACCAACTATGAACAAATTCCTATGCACACTGCACATATCTTATTTTGAAATAAAAAAACAAAATGGGATCAAATACAATATTTAAAATGAAGAACAAGTAAAGTTAAATCAACAAACTTAACCAGTATTTCAATGGGAACTATGGGCCTGCTTTTGGCTAATGAGATGGTCAATGTCTGGTTCCATATTTGTTACTGCTAGTCGTAACAAGTGATGCAAGTGTGCATTGGTTAGTCTAGATCTGGTTGGAGATTTCAGATGTTTCATTCTGGAAAAAGTCTGTTCACAGACATAAGTGCTGCCAAAGATAGTTGCCATTTTGAGTGCATAGTTCCTGAGATTAGGGTGTGTCTCAGAGGATAGAGATGCATAGAAATTAGGGAGGCTGCTTGACTTGAATGGGTCTTTCAGAGAGTCACAATTCTGCAGGTCAGCCAGTTCCATTTGGTAAATTATATCCACATTTTCAGTGTCAATAGAAAATGGGTTACGGAAAAGCTGTGTGTCCTGTTCATGGAGATGAAGCTCTTTAAATCTAAATTGGAACTCCTTTTGTAACTTTTCCAGTGAATCCACACATGTTTAGTTTGGGAATGCAACCAGTGGTTTTTCTGCTAACAGATTTTGAGTTGTGGGGAGACAGCAGAAATTTTCCTCCTTCACTTGTTTGATGAGGAGGCCTAATTTACTTCAAGTGCTTTCACATGTGATTGTATATCACAGATGAGCTTCCCCTTTCCTTGAAGTTGCACATTGAAACTGTTGAGTAGCTCTGTTACATCTTTCAGAAAGGCAAGGTGCCATTTCCATTCTGCATCATTGAGCTCTGGTACTTCTTTGTTTTTTGAAAGCAGAAAAGCTATAATCTGTGGAAGTAAGTCATAGAAGTGTTTCAGAACTCTCCCTTGACTCAGCCAACGGACTTGTGTGTGGTACAGAACATCTTCATAGGCAAGATTTAGCTCAGACAGAAATTCCTGAAATTGTCTGTTGTTTAGTGCATTAGCTCTAATGATGTTTACACAAGATGCCAACATTTTCATAACAGAGTCCCACTTCAGTGATTTACTACACAGCACTTGTTGGTGGATGAGGCAATGTATGACTATTGGATGAGAATGGTTATGTTTGTCCATCTCTTGGTTAATTCGAGCAATTACTCTTTTCTTAGACCCCACCATGCTAGGAGCACCATCAGTTGTCACACTGGCTAGTTTAGCCCAGTTCAGCTCCAAACTATTCACAGTTTGGCAAACCTTTTCATAGATACCCTCTCCTGTAGTTGTTCCTTTGATGCTTTGCAGTGCAGCAAGCTCTTCTGTGACTTCGAAATAGTCATTTGTCCCATGAATAAAAATTAGAAATTGTGCAAAATCACGAACATCATTACTTTTGTCGAGTGCCAAGGAAAAATAGGAAAGTTTTTTTGTGGAGTTTTGCAAATGCTGATGCAAATTGTTTCCCGTTTCTTCTATCCTTCATGTAATTATAGGTCCTGAAAGACTCACTGTACTAAATAAATCGGCCTTCTCTGGACACATCTCTTTGGCAACAGAAAGAAGGCATTCTTTAACAAATTCTCCCTCCATGAATGGTCTGCTAGTGCACGCTTATTAGCTTGGCAACTTGAAAAAGTGCTCGCAGTGATGAAATATTTAGCTGCTTCTGCTTCACAAAAGTATTTTGCTGAGTTGTCAATATATTTTTCAGTTTTAATATTTCATCTTTTCTCACTTTCCCGACCAAACAATCATATTTATCTTTATGTTCAGTTTGATAGTGTTGACACAAATTGTATTCTTTGAACAGAGACACTGTCTTCTGGCATATCAAACACACAGCTCTTTCCTTGTACTACATGAAAAGGTAATCATAAGTCCACTGTTCTTTGAATATCCTATACTCCAACTCATTTTTTTTCCTCTCTTGATATCATTGTTTCCAGGGATTCCAAATTGCTATTAGTAAAATATATATATAGCGCTACAAACACAATATACCAGCAATAACTTTGCCCACACAGAGACATATAGACTGCACTGCCCATCAATGCAGTCTGAGCAGTGTCCATCAATGCAGCCTTGCTAGTCCACATCATTTCAGCCTCACCAGTGCCCATAATGGTGGAAGTCCGCTTTTACCTCAGGCTCACACTGATGTGGTGCAGGAACCGACACAATTACAGAGCTGGTTCCTCCACCACCTTTCCAGTTCACACTACCCTGTGTGAGCCGCACTATGATCTGTGAACTCACACAGGAATCTGATCACATGGGTCTTCTCACTGCAGGAAAAAAGAAGGCACGTATGCCTTTTTTCTTCCAAATCTAATGCTCAGAGATCTCAACAGTGTGAACCGGGGCTTACACAGCACACAACATACAACATCATACACAACTGAATAGCAATCAGAATATAAATGCAGGGGAGTCGGAGAGTTGGGCTCACATTCCACACATGCACAGTGCAGGTCTGGGATGAGTTGGCTGCTAAGCAGGACAGGCACCGGCGGCAAAAACACCTGGCGGGCCGGATAAATGTCCTAGGCGGGCTGCATGTGGCCCGCGGGCCGTCGTTTGAGGACCCCTAGTCTGGATGCTTCCTACCCTCCTCGGCTGCAGAGGGGGAAATAGCAGGCCAGGGCTCTGCACCATGCTCTCAGAATCCCAGCACTCAAGGCAAGGTGGAGGCTGAGTGAGCTTCCCTTCACTTTCTGTGCCTGAGAGATATGTTAAGTCTATCCAAGGGGAATAGGACTAACTCAGAGGTTGGGAGCACTAAGTAATTAACTAAAATTGGTAGAAGGCAAAGAACATGAAAAGCCTAATGAGTGAAAAGTACTCGATTCAGAGTCAAGGGAAGGTAACAGTATTTATCTGTGCACTTGCCTTTTAAAAAGAGGTCAAGTGCATGAGTTGGGTATTACCTTTATGTGCAGCTTAGGAAGTGAGTTACTACTAACTCAGTGAGTAGTAGTGAGTTACTACTAACTCACTTCCTAAGTGAGTTATGAAGGTCTTACATTTTGTTCATATACTTTGTGAACTCGGTAAGAGGTCTTGTGATTTTCTTCAGTTTATTGGAGGATGCAAACATACCTTCTGCCTTTCAAAATGGCCCTTTTAACTTCAGGTTTATAACTAATACAGACTATACTTATCTCAAGATAATTGTAACATAAAGCTTTAAAAGGCTGCTTAAAGTTACGTATGCATTTAATACAAATCACTCGTTTAATCTCGGGTGCAAAAACCCCACTTCTGTTTTTAAGTACTGTGGCATCGTATTTTAGCTATGAGCACAATAATCTTTGCAAAGTACCTTGATAAGAATGCAGAAGTCTGTGAAATCAAGGTTAATTTTCCTTGGTTGTCCAACAGATCAGTTTTTCTAATGTTTTAAATAATTAATAACCAAGGAAACTGTAAGCCCATTCAGGATTTTCCAAGGTCATTGTCAGAACTTCCTAAGTGAAGGAAAGCTATATGTAACCAGGAAGAAAACTTTAGTTGCTCCCCAGGTTTGCTCAATCATTCTTTTTGGCTTTAGAAATGATAACACCTAACACCACAGTCTCTAACAAAAGGGCCTGACAACGTAGATTAAAAGAATAGTAACTTACTGCTGTCTGGTTATTTTAGGGTACAATTTAATTTATTATTCTGCTTGCTGGCTTATCTCTTTTAGGTCCATAAATACATAAGAATGATTACGTATGTTATACTTTGTTGTACAAATTTTATATCTAAATTTGGCCCATAGATGGGCCATACAGTGTGGTGGTTAAGGCCATAGGCTCCAGAAGCAAACTTCTGAGTTGAATTTGCATCCAGGCTTTTCTTTTTTCTTTCTTTCTTTTTTGAGACAGAGTCTCATTATGTCACCTTCAGTAGAGTGCTGTAGCATCACAGCTCACAGCAACCTCCAACTCTTGGGCTTAAGTGATTTTCTTGCCTCAGCCTCCCAAGTAGCTGGGACTACAGGTGCCTGCCACAACGGCTGGCTATTTTTCTGTTGAGGTTGTTATTGTTGTTTAGCTGGCCCAGGCTGGGTTTGAACCTGCTAGCCTCTGTGTGTGTGGCTGGCGCTGTAACCACTGTGCTACGGGCACCAAGCCTGCATCCAGGCTTTCCTATTTGGTTGGTGTGAGGTCTTGAGCTAGTTACTTTCACTACTATGCCCCTGACTCTCACCTCAGCTATGATGCCATGGCACTCTACCCAGGGTGATAGCTTGAGACTCTGTCTCAAAAATACAAAAAATAAATTAATTAATTAAACATAATTTATCTATAATATACATGCCTATGTAAATGTGGTATTTTTATGTTTGTTTTAAAGTTAGCTTTGCTGACGATAAACATTCTAAAAATCTATTTTTTATCTTTATAATATCCATCTGTCATGTAAACTCAGACAGATGGTTAATGGTTTTAATTGCATTCAATGAAAGGGATTTAGTACTCAAATCTGTGCATATGTTTTCTTGCATTCGTCAAAGTGTTGATTCAAATATGGCAGAAATGAGTTTACATTATGTCAAATAGCGTCCTTAATGAGCATCACTCTGGAAATTGATGCACCATTTTTGTTTACATATCTATAGCTACAATCAACCTGAATTCAGCCAATGACAGCTGGTTTGGCAGCTTGAAGGACACCGTTCAACATCAGCAAGGAGAGGCAGTTTGGGTGTCAGAAGGAAAGGTATGTGGTATAGATAAGCTGCTGTGAGGTGAGAGTTCGTGTTCTGAACCTTTTCTTAAGAGGGCCGTGAATGTAGTCAAACCGTACCCATTTGAAGAGATTCTAACATGTTTATCAATCAAGTTTGCAATGTAATAAATTCTCTGACCAAGTAAGAAAAATGAAGGGACTTTTCAAAGAAAAGCAGAATGTGTTGCACACGGCCCTACATTCACTTCCCTTGGACTTTTAACGTAGTAACTAGTGTTGTATTCCAAGTACACTAATCAGAGCTTACAAGAACTCATGCTGAGCTCCATGGCTTGCTAAGGACATGGGAGACTTAGAGTGCAGAGGAGAGGTGAGGTGGAGGAACGTGGAGAAAGCAGATACAAATTCATAGGAAGAAGAAATGCAAATGGGATTGGAATTATGTGCTTAGAAAAGAAGTTGCCAGAGTGTGCCATGGTTCTAGGAGTTTGAATAGGTGAAAAGTGAGCATGAGGGAAGTTGTCTAGGCCTCTAAGATTGGATAGCTTCTTGCCTGGGGAGATAGTTTACATGCGGCTGTGCGTCAGGGAGGCAGAAGAGAGATTATATAACCCGTGGTCCCTTTTGATGTAAGGAGCTTTTGGTGCTAGTATTCTGTACTCCAGCTGAATTGAGGTGGTTTGTGACTTGCTAGTGACTCCTTTGCTGCAGAATTGACTAAGTCTTGCTCTTTGAAAACTGGATGTGTAGTCAAGGTGTCTGGCATCTGCTGAGTGCTTTACAGTCTGGAAGACTCCATGCCAGCTTCCCTGGAAAGGACAAGTTGCACAGGACGTAGCTTTTGCCCCTTAAGATCTGAGAATCTTACAAGGACTAGAGATTGTGCAGTGCAAGGCACAGGAGGGAGGGGACGGGAGAGCAGGCTGGACAGGGAAAAACCTGACAATTGGAGGAAGTGTGGGTCAGTGGCTGCATATAGGAGGGATGGAGTGAAACAGGCTGGAGAGTGTCTAATTTGAGTCCTGCACAAACATTGCACCAAAGCCAAGTAACGTCAGGGAAAATAAAAAGGTGCCTTGCATGGCTGGCACATACAGGTTTCAGTCACTTGGCTGTGCCCTCGGGAATTCTCCTGAGTCCCACTCCCAGGAGCCTTGTCAGACCCCACTGACCCTCCGAAACAAATTCCTCTAGATGGAAGGGATGGATGATGACCCCGAAGACCGCATGTCCTACTTAACCGCCATGGGCGCGGACTATCTGAGTTGCGACAGCCGCCTCATCAGTGACTTTGAAGACACGGACGGCGAAGGAGGCGCCTACACTGACAATGAGCTGGATGAGCCAGCTGAGGAGCCGCTGGTGTCATCCATCACCCGCTCCTCAGAGCCGGTGCAGCACGAGGAGGTGAGGGGAGGCAGGCCACGGGCAGGACACTTCTCCGGACGGCTGTACGTTCAGGGCATGGTGCAAGGCATTTTCACGGGTCACAGCGATGATGTCTAGGGAGTCTCTTACTCTGAGTCCTTGCCTACACGATTTGGGCTGTGGTCCAGGGGATAGTGGAGCAGGAAAGTGAACTTGAGAAGGGGTTCAGTGGCCAGCACTCCTTACACCCGTGCCCTCAAGCACGATGGGTAAACAGTGGCTTTATGTGCCAGCTGTGCAAATTACAATGGAACATTCCTTTGCAATACAATGTTGTTGTATTACTTGTAACCTTTGATTAGATCTCTCTCTGTACTCTTAGATGTCCTTGCTTTTCCTTCCCCACCCTACCTTTAACTTTTCTAATCTTGCCAGAGTGTTTCCCCATCAGTTTCCTTCTCTCTTGTATTTCAATTTTTTAATTGAGTTCATGATTAAATATTCATCTGATCACATATACTATGCCTCCACTGGCCTATGATTACACAGCTTATGGAATCTGAGAAATCACATCACCAGGTGCTAAGTTAGGACCAGGGCAATTATTAGTTGTGCCTCAGAGAATGTTGGAACAATGATCTTTGCAGATGAGATTATCCACATTTGCATAATTATTGCTGTGGGTTTCTCTTTAGGAATTTAGCTCATTCTAGTAAATGACTGTTTTCCTTTGTGAAATAGAAGTACCAAAAAATAAATTGAAGGGGCAGAAAAACATACCACAACCACAGCAAACAATTAGGACGTATATATGCTGCTAGACAAATTGTAAAGAATGAATTAATTACCAGATGTTTACAGACACAGGTGAGCTAGTGCTGAGAGATGTTAGTTATTAGTGACATAAGGTAAGATTTTAGACTTTAGAAGTGTTTAAAAAACAATTGTACTTTAAAGGCAGAGACTACTAAATTTATTGGATGCAGCCAGTTTTATCTTAAACATTTGCGAATGGAGTATGTTTGATATCTGCCTGTTCAGTAAAGAACCACTGGGTCAGAACCTTGACATCTGAACTTAAACAAGTTCACAGAACTCCAGCAAGACAGACCAGTGCTCGCTTCTGTCTGCTTAGATATTCTTGTTGTGAATGAACGTTTGTGTCTTATAGAGCATAAGGAAACCCACCCCAGAGCCACGAGCTCAGATGAAGAGGGCTGCTAGCAACGATCAACTTAGGGACAGTAGCCCACCCCCAGCATTCAAGCCAGAGCCGCCTAAGGTATGTGGCTGGGGAGCCCAGGATGGGAAGGAAGAGGAAGCACGTGCTCCTGGAGCCCCCAGATAGCCAGGGAGGAGTGCACCAATGAGATGGTGTCAAATTATGGTTTTCGACTCACAATCTTCCCTGTTATAGCCTGTCTTTAGACTGTGAGTGAACCCCCAAATCAGGGAAGGGCAAAAAGATAGAAAGACAATATTAGCAGAGTCTATAATTTTAGGAATAAGAGTTTATTTTATTTACTCTTCTTGTAGAAAGAATAAAAAGTTGACAAATGCTGTGCATGCCCAGAATCGCCAATCTCAGAATCTGTTTTTCTTTTCCTGTCCAATTAAAATTTTATGCCTACATCCTGATTTAGATGCACCGGAAAATCGTAGCTGGTGATTTGCTAAAGAAAATCATCATCACCACTGCTTAATAATGCTGTTCCTTGAAAGAGCAGCTTGATTTGTTTAATAAATCTTATGCAGAACAGGATCAATATAAATAAACAGGCTAATATCGTATTATTCTTCATTTCCAATCAGAATCAAAGCAATGACTATAACCTTTTCCTTACATGCCAGTAAAATTTCTGTTAAACTCAATAATTTAAATGAGAAGAAAGTAATAATTGAGCTGTCACCAATAACTAAAATAGTGACCTCATAAAATATCTCAGTGAAATGTGCAAACATAGTGAGACTCAAAGTGTGAAGGAGAAATGGCTGATAGCATTCCGCACTGTCCTCCTCCATCCCCACTCGGTCGCCTTCGCTCCCGGCTGGGTTTTCCCCTCTGGGCTGGGATATGCATCCTGAGTGCAGCATGGGCGCAGAAGCCCATTCTTCCAGTCCCAAAGTCTGGGACTCCAAGATTCTAATCCCTCTACTATGAAATTACCGTATATACTCGAGTATAAGCCGAGTTTTTTCCGGCACAAAATTTGTGCCAAGTTCGGGTTTTTCGGCACAAATTTTGTGCCGAAAATACTCCGCTTATACTCGAATATGTACAGTACCCAATATGTCCCCTACCTCCAGCAACAGCACTTGTTCAGCACCTCTTGGTTTATTAAAACTCTCCTGTAGGTAGGACGGGCAGGCGGGTTTCCGAATGTCCCTCCAGCCAGCCGTCGTTTGCCCGGCTTTATTACATTCATTCATCATGGAATGGTGTTTGTTGACCACATTGGGAAACTGATGAGGAAATGGATTGTATTAAATCACTAATATAGATTTGAAAATCAACTACAAGCCCAAGGTAAACACGTGTTATTGCTTTCTGCAGGCCAAAACCCAGAACAGAGAAGAATCCTATGACATCTCCAAATCCTACGAATACAGGTCCAACCCCTCTGCGGTTGCTGGGAGTGAAATTCCTGGGACATCTACCAAAGCTTGTCCTCCCCCCATTGCAGCGAAACCTGTCTTTGGGCGATCTATACTGAAGCCCTCCACGCCCGTGCCTCCCCCAGAGGGAGAGGAGGTGGGAGGGAGTGCTGAGGAGCAGGATAACACTCCCAAATCAGTCCTAGGCAAAGTCAAAATATTTGAGAAGATGGATCACAAGGCCAAATTACAGAGAATGCAGGAGCTCCAAGAAGCACAGAATGCAAGGGTAATTTAATTGTTGTACACTCTTCTGTTGCCAGTACGTTTTAGAGTTCGATTTCAGTCCAGCGGTGCACAGTCCTTCCCCCCCGCCACAGACGTGACAGGGATGTTCTCACACACAGTGAACGTTGCCAGCTCTCAAGAGCCTCCCTTTTTTGAAATTTCCAATCAAGAAAGTCTAACAATAGAGATGAATAAGATTCTGCTCTTCAGACTTCAGAACTTTGCCTTGGGTTTTGGAATGGGGAGCTGTGAGGAGAGAATCAGTGCCTCTTGGAAGTTATTTTCCATGTAGTTAGAATGTGATGTTTATTTGATAAACATCATTCATTCCTGGATTCGCTACAGAAACCAAGCTTTGGCTGCTAACACTGAAAAGCCCATAGATCGTACATTCTGAGCTGTTTTTGTACTACGGGCACTTACAACCTTTCAAGTGTAAAGAAGAATTTAACCAAAGCTCCTCAGTATATTCTGAGCAGTAGATAATGGGAGTTTTCTTCATTCAAGCCTATCAAGGCATTAGCAGTGCTTGTGGGGACTTTTTAAGTTGTTTTTTATTTGTGGTAAAATATATAACATAAAATTTACCATTTTGAGCATTTTTTTTTGGGGGGGGGAGCAGTTTTTGGCTGGGGCCGGGTTTGAACCTGCCACCTCTGGAATTTAGGGCTGACGCCCTAATCCTTTGAGCCACAGGCCCTGCCCCATTTTGAGCATTTTTAAGTGTCCGGTATCATTAAGTACATTCACACTATTGTGCAATTATGACCACCATCCATCTGTAAAACTCTGTCCAGGGAATACTGACTTCCCTACCCCCTCCACCCCCTGGAAACCATCCTACTTTCTGTCTCTAGGAATTTGACAACTTAGGAACCTTATATAAGTGGACTCATGTGGTGGTGTTGTGGCTGGTTCATTTTACTTAGCATGAGCGTCCCTAAGGCTCATTCAGGTTGTTGCATGTTTAAGTGTTTTAGTCCATGCACCAGGCACAGTGGCTCATGCCTGTAATCTCAGCATGATTTGGGAGGCTAAGATGAGAGTTTAAGACCAGCCTGGGCAATGTAGCAAGACCTCATTTATTTGTTATTTATTTATTTTTTATTTACTTTTTTGAGACAGAGTCTCATTATATCCCCCTTGGTAGAGTGCCATGGCATCACAGCTCACAGCACCCTCCAACTCTTGGGCGTAAGTGATTCTTTTGCCTCAGTCTCCCCGGCAGGGACTACAGGCACCCGCCACAATGCCTGGCTATTTTTTCTTGCAGTTGTCATTGTTGTTGAGCTGGCCTGGGCCAGGTTTGAACCTGCCAGCCTCTGTGTATGTGGCTGGTGCTGTAACCACTGTGCTATGGGAGCCAAACCGCAAATACCCAATTTCTTTAAAAAAAAAAAAGGTGAAAAACCATCTGGATGTGGTGGTGGCGGCACGCCTGTAGTTCCTCCCTGGAAGGAGGAACTTGGGAGGCTGAGGCAGGAGGATCCTTGAGCCCAGGAGTTGGAGGTTACAGTGAGTTATGATTGTGCCACAGCACTTCAGTCTGGTCAACAGAGCAAGACCCTGTCCCTCAAAAAATAAAAAACAGGAAAGCATTTCATTCCTTTTAAACTGTTTCTCTATTTGACATATATCACTAGGCACCAAATAACCACCATGGTAACTGGAAGGTTGCTTCTGTTTCCTCTTCTTGAAATAGGATGGGAAAAGTGGGACCGGCAGGAAACCAGCAAGCAGACTGTCCAGTGGCTCATTCTTTCTCTCTCTCTTTTTTTCCCCTTAGATTGAAATTGCTCAGAAACATCCTGACATCTATGCAGTTCCAATCAAACCACACAAGCCAGACCCCAACCTGCCTCAGTACACCAGGTAGGGGCTCATCAGCAGGTGTTGCCCTCAGGAGGAAACTTCTCTAGGACTGGAAGAAAGAATTTTTGTACTCAGATTTCTGGACAACAGGATGATTCCCTCCCGCCCCCCAAGTCATTTAGTCCAATTTAATTATAACAACCACAGAGTCAAACATTCATGCTGATTTTGCTTGTGTGCTAAAACTCATTGATTCTTCAAGTAGGTACCCTTCGACACATCCAAGTGCAGTTTTGTTATGTTGTGTTAGAGTACCACATGAGCAGAATTGCTTATTCATTAGCAGAATAGGTCTTAGGCCTGTTATGCTGCTGTTTTCTGATTTAGCCAAGCTCCTTAATTCTTGTGTCACCTAGCAAAGTCAGGCCTCTTGTGTTGCATTGGGGTCTGACAAGCAGTCGACCAATGTTGGTAAGATGCTTTAAATTTAAAATGCTACACAGACACTGGAATTATCTCAGTGTCTTCCTGTTGAGGTTTTACACTAGATCATTTCTTGCATCTAAGAACAGAAAAAAATACATTTTCTTGTGGCCATTCTGACTGGAAACTGAGGTGCAGTTTTACAGCAATAGAAAACTAGAAGCAAATTTCTTCTTTAGCAATTGAATGGTGGTAACACAATCAATCAGGTTGCCACTGGCAACAAAGAATACCTGGTATAATTGACTGAAATGGGCGGGGAGCTCGCTCTGCTGGGTGGCCCTGTAGCCAGGGAGCTTAGGGGTGGGGAAAGCAGCCCCTGCCCAACAGGGTGGCCCTGGCCAGCTTCCTCACTCACTGCCTGGGTGGGCTTTGGCCTTGCCCCATCCCTTCTAGTCCTGCCTCCACCATTGAACCTCGGCGAGGCCAGGAATGCCCCTGATTATTGGGCACAGTGTGGTCAGTAAGCGATCAGCTTAGATGATGGCTCTGTGCTTGTAGCCACACCTCCAAAGGCAGCTGGAGAACAGTGCTCTGGAATGTGTTTAACTCTTTCTCTGTTAGTTCTAGACCCCCTGAGCCGCAGAAAAGTTCTTCCAGACTTTATCAGGACACTAGAGGAAGTTATGGCAGTGACACCGAAGAGGAAGAATACCGCCAACAGCTGTCAGAACAGTCAAAGCGTGGTTATTATGGCCAGCCTGCCCGATACCGGGACACAGAATTATAGTGGTCTGCGAAGGGACTCCCGGGGCTGCCTGCTGCCGCGGCGGGTACCATTCCTGCCAGGCCATCACACAGTCTTCTCCAGTTAAAACGCACTGCTGGGGACACAGTGGGACTTGGACGCGTGTGTTCTCAAGGGGAACCAGGGACAGCCAGTGCAAATTAAGAACTGAAGGCTCTGTTTGTGGGACTAGGTTAGAGGAGTTTGTGGTTTTTTGCTCAGAAATAAAAGGAACACTACAGTGTGATACTGTTACTTGCTTCGGTGGACCAAAATCTGTATTAAATCTGTTTG
This sequence comes from Loris lydekkerianus, assembly GCA_963574355.1. Lineage (NCBI taxonomy): Eukaryota > Metazoa > Chordata > Mammalia > Primates > Lorisidae > Loris > Loris lydekkerianus. The sequence goes on from CAUYPK010010172.1 coordinate 33,159, forward strand.
CATATTTTTCATATGTGTATTAAGAAGCAATAACTATTTTTCCTCATCCATAGCCTACAAAGACTATGTAGAATGTGAAAAAAGGAATAAAAAATACGACTGGACTCGAACTAAATTAAGTGTTTTATTATAACTCTCCAAGTGCCTTTGATGAGAAATGTCTTAAAATTTTTTTCCTTTGAAGCTTTATGCACCTCCATAATGGACTAAAACATTATTTCGAGTAAAACTTTTATACTAGTTTAATAGCAATGGTTTTCCCTGCACTGTATCTTTCTTTCAAGGCATTCCATCTTTGTAATATTTCCCGTAAATTCTGACTGTATATATAATAGCTGTACTTGGTAGTTTGGCTGTATGTGCTCACTAGCTTAAAGACCCTGAAGTTAGTATACAACTTTTTTGTTTAAAACCAAGTGCTCTACAAAAGCAGATACTGAAGGAGAACACATTTAATTTCCAAAAGTGTGTATTGACAACAGTTTTGTAATTTAATAAAATGGAGTATACTGCAATCAATAATTTGCTTTGTGGTAGCTTTCTATACTACTTTTTATTCTTAAATGTAACTTTTATCTCAGTTACTAGTTCATCATAAAAGTGAGAACTTGCTCTTTGTTGAACATTTGCAAATGGAGACACATAATGAAGAAGATAAAAATAACCCACAACCCTATCCCCCAGATATAATAGTTAAAATTAGTTTATAACTATTTATAATTATATTATAAATAATAGAGTTTCCTCTATATATCTGTGGATGTCTGTGGGTATGATATTGAGGTGTACTGAGTTCACAGTTTTTTTCTACTTTTTCTATTTACCATTCTATCAAAAATGTTTCCCTTTCGTAGTTAACACTCCACACATAACATTACTACTAACTGCAGGGTAATAAACCCCATGAGTGCTTCATAAGGGAGCAGTTCTATTATGGACTGGATTCTTTCCAGCTTTTTGCCTTTTTTTACATGAAATGTGCCTCTGCATGTAATCCATTTGTTGTATATCAATGATCATCATTTCAGTCCTTTAGGTTAATTTTCAGAAGTCAAATTACTGAGTAAAAACATAGGAACATTTTTAAGGCTCTTGATGTTTATTGACAAATTGCTTCCTAGAAAATTTGCAACGATTGACACCCCCACACTCACTCTTGGAAAACTAAAATAAGATTAGAATTTTAGCAAAGCATTTTAGGAATTTCGGCTTGTATGAATCAAAAGTACACTGAATTTGGGAAAGGAGGAAAAGAGTCTTCCTTCCACTAGAGTCTTTCACGGTGTGAACTGACAGCAAGGTGTTAAGCTTGGGTTTTAGTGGCGTTAGAAATTAAGTTTACTGGTAACTGAGTTACACTATTAATGTGTCCTTGGTTGTGCCTTTTTGGATATGGGTACTGTAATTTATAGACCATTTAGTGCAGTATCTTAATTTTTTTTTTTTTTTTGAAACAGAGTCTCACTTTGTTGCCCTTGGTAGAGTACTGTGGCATCACAGCTCACAGCAACCTCAAACTCTTGGGCTTAGCAATTCTCTTGCCTCAGTTTCCCAAGTAGCTGGGACGACAGGTGCCTGCCACAATGTCCAGCTATTTTGGTTGTAGTTGTCATTGTTATTTGGCAGGTCTGGGCTGGATTCGAACCCACCAGCTCTGGTGTATGTGGCTGGTGCCCTAGCCACTGAGCTGCAGGTGCCCAGCCAGTATCTTTTTAAGCAGTCCTCAATTGACTAATGTTTGTATATTCCATAAATAAAAGCCACCTTTTGTGACTAGAAGAAAAAGCACACTGGTTAAGTATATGAAGATTTAGTTTATGTCCCTTAGAGGAATGAGCCCTTTGGCAAACAGGGGGAGGAGAAGAGGCTTTTCATCCAGAGCTGGGCTGTCATCTGGTTCCAGCAGTTTTGTGAGGCATTAAATGGTGCAGACAGGCGGCTCTTCTGTCCCCGAGAATGCCTAGTAGAGTGGCCGCTGGACCACCAGTGCCTGCCCCACCCCATTTTTATTCACATCCTGCTTTGTTCTGGGAAGGATTTCAGGCTTCCTACAAGTCCTGCTTGGACTATAACAAAGACATTGGTGCTAAGCCGATGACCTAAGGGGGAAAGTATCAGAATAGGGAAGATAGAGCCTCGAATGAGGGTAGTGTTTCCTCTGCCCACTGTCAGGCTCCTCTGCCTCCCAAAGCTGGTGGGGAACCCAAATTGTGGTTGCATGATTTGATTCAGTATCCAAAGGGGGAATAAATTGTTCAGAAATTCTCTTCCCTCTCATTGGTTTCATGGTAAGGTTGCAACTGCACAGTTGCCCAGATGGTTTTGGAGGTCTCTTCCCTACCTACTGTGTAGGGCAGTAGCACAATTCCAAGGGCCATACAGTAAAAGTTCTTTAGAAAGGACCCAAACTGGCAGTGGGAAAGCACGACTCCGCAGTCTGGCTTAATCTAAAGATCCATCTGGGGTACCTCGGACCAGTGCCTCCCAAATAGGAATATGACGTGCATGATCATGTTACCCACCTTTCTAGGAAATCCACTTCCACATTGGGAGAGGGGTGTTTTACATCCACACATAGGAAAGAAGATACAGCAGAATGCAAGCCTCACTCACATTTGTAGGAATGAAACTTGGAGCATGATTGATGATTGAGTTTTGCTCTTTCAGCAGGTCTTTGGGCTACACCCCACATGTTCTTGACCCCAGACCTTCCCGATGGCTGTCAGATTGTATAGGGAGCAATTCAGTCTCCTCTGTCAATTAGAGAAGTGCCATGTAACCTTCAGTTTGTCCTGAGCTTGCTGGTTCTCTCAACCATGATTTTGTTTGGTGAATAGGAGGTTTTAATTTGGGTAACAGACCCAAGAGCAGGCTTCTAGTATAAGTGGTTTATTTGGGAAGTGCAAGAAACTCTGCACTGGGAGACAAATTCAAACCTTCCAAGACATGCTGGTAAACGGTATAAAAAGTGCGTCTTAGAGTTTTCCCACTCAAGGGATGGGTGGGTAAGCTGGGCTATTCTCAACTGGCCCTCAGTCTTGGTTGAGGGCTTGTGTGTGTGATGGGGAGGGGAGATGTTCTCAGTACCCCTCCCTCAGGCAGAGAAACGGACTGGCAATCAGGGACTGCAGCACCCACCCGACAGCACTACCCACAAGGCCTGAGAGGCCCAGGTAGACAGGGGTGATGCTGCTTCCAGAACCACAGCAGGTGCTACCATCTGTACTAACAAATTCTTTATATGAAGAAAAGCTGGTCAGGAACAGTCTCTGTAAGCAGTTACATCTGTCTTTTAAGAGAAAGTTTCCCAGCAAAACAAATTCCCTCTCCTCCTATGAGCCCTTTTCCAGGTGGCTTATTTTGTCAGTTCCAGTGTTCTAATCCTGAAGATGGATTAACTGTTGTGGGATGTAGAGAATGAGATAAATAGAGGATCCTCAGAGAGACCCCTATACCCAGACGGACAGTGCCCTGGTTGGGAGGAGGAAGTTGTAACCACTTGACAGAAGGGTGTCCCTTCTCCTTTGCTTCTGTCTAAGCTTAGCTCTGGCAGCTCATATATTGGAGTTGAATGTTTCAGATGTTTTACAGGGAAGTAAAAATTATTAGAAGTACCAGGCCAGGCAAGGTGCAGTGGCTGTAACCTGGCACTCTGGAGGCCAAGGCGGGAGGATCACTTGAGGTCAAGAGTTGAATATTCTTCAAAGCCTCACAAATTAGTGTGTCATCCTAACACAGGGGCCCTGCTAATCTCTGTATGTTGCAATTTTAGTATATGTACTGCTGAAGAGAGGACTTCCCTGAATATTTTCAGTTTGAGGTTGATCGAATGCAAGGCTGCAGAACCTGCAGACTCAGAGGGGAGGCCCAGTGTCCAGATGTATCTCTGGGGGGGAGGGGAGAGAGGACTGGAGAGAACCTGGACCTGGAGGAGGGAGCAGGAGGCTGGAGCTGGGCAGGCACGGGCCCTCCTAACCCCCACCTTCTCTAATCCCCCACCACATGCTCCTTCTTTGCTGCTTTAATTCCCTGCCCTCTGCTTCTCTGCTAGTCTCAGATAATTCCTTTGGGAAGTCCAGAATAGCCCACCAAAGCATTTGTAGAAAACAGAAATCATGAATACATGTAGGAAACACTGCTCATCCTCATGAGAAGCCTAGGGAATTGGAAATGACAATAAGGCAGCTTGGACGGCGAACGCTTTCCAAATGAATGAACCTTTGAGTCAAAATGAAGCATATAATTCTCTGGGCAAATCTAATACGTACCTTAATCAAACTTAAGGTATTTTTAAATATCAAGATGTTGTTTTACACCCAGAGATACCCTGGATTTTGTTATTTAAAAGTATTATGGGAAGCGAGAATATAAAAGTTACTAACATGGTTCCTACCCTAATCAGGGGTTAATTCCCCGGTTGCTATCCTCGTCCTGCTGAGGCTGCCCACCAGGGGCTATGCACTCAGATTCAGAAATCGAGGTGAGTTTCATTCAAACCCCAGCTCTGTCGGCTACTAGCTAGAAAAGTTTGGGCAAGTTACTCAAATGTGTTAAGCTTCAGTTTTCTCATTCATAAAATAGGGATAGAAAACTGTAACTAACACTATGTCCTATGCTTTTTGTGGCACTTTAATAAATGGTATTTATAAAATGTTTGGCATAGTAGCTGGCACAAAAGAAATGCTCATTAAAAGTAGCAAGTATTATTATCACTGTCAATGTTTTCACCATACGAATTTACAATAGAGATTTGAGTAGTGTCTTTGATTTTCTTACTCTTACTCCAAATGATGACCTACTTTTTTTTACTTAGTAACTATTTTTAATTTCTCCCTCTGTCCCTTTTCCCACAGCCACTACCCTAGATCAGATGGTTGTAAACTCTCTAATCCGCCACCCAGCTAGCAGACAGCATCATCTTTCTAACTTAGATCTGAGAATGTCTAGGATGCTTCAAAAACAGTGATGACTTCCTCTTGGTCTGGAACCAATTTAATTCTTTATTATGGCATTCAGGATTTTCTACTATTAGATTTTCTACTGATTGATTACATCATTGGCCCTTAATTCTTCACCCTTTCTATCTCCATGTCCTTTGCCATGTGACTTGACAGTTCTTCCCACTAAAAGGTCAGAATATGGGCGGTACCCATAGCTCAGTGGGTAGGGTGCCGGCCACATGCACCAGGGCTGGTGGGTTCAAACCCAGCCCGGGCCTACTAAAACAAACAAACAAACAAAAAACAAATAAAATAAAATAAAAGGTCAGGATCTATTTCCTCACTCCTTGGCTTTGGCTTTTGGGTTAGTCATGTGACTTGTTGGTCACTTGACCTGTTCTCTTGCATCTCTGCCACCCCTGAGAGGACAGTCCTCAGGCTAACCCGTTGTGCCCAGAGCAGGATGAGGGGGTTGGAGCAGAAACACTCCAGCTGAGTCCAACCTACATCAGCTGACCCACAGATGTATGAGAAATACTAAACAAAGGTTGCTTTAAGCCACTGAGTTTTGGGGTAGTTTGCTATAACAAAATAGCCCCAAATGCCCCAAATTCTTTTCCAGGCAGCTTTCTTCTGCAAATTCATGAATGTTTCAATTACGTGGGAGCATTTATCCCCAGTATACTCTTAGATTCTCTGCTGCTCCCTCTGCTGGGGCTATCCTTCCCTTTCCTTTACCATCTTTCAAAACACGACTCGTTCTTCCAGGTCCAGTTACAATGTCACATTCTCTGTTAAGACTGATCCCATGCCCCCAGTCAAATTTGTCACTAGCACTTCACTAAGCTCCCATAACCCTCCATCTATAGCTTCTGGCCTTCTTGTTACCAATGCACAGATGTGTGACCCAGTCATTTCTAAGTTCCACTAAGGAGTGTGTGTGTATGTGTGTGTGTGTGGTGTGTGTAGGGGTAATCTGTATGCATCTTTGTATTCTCATCAGTGCCCTATGTATATTTCAGAAATGCTTCCTGGAAAAATGAAGTGAATGAGTGAAGGGAGAAATAAATCAAAATGCAATGTCTGCTTTTATCACAAAAGAGAATCAATGGCATAGTGACTTTCTGACATCATGCCCAGTTTAAACGTCAACACTGATACCACTGATATAAACTGGAGAACATTAGTAAAACAAGTCAAGAAAAACTGCTAAGAACTTGATTTGACCAGGAAAAGGCAGAGTAATGTTAAAGTATAATTTCCAAAAGGATAACACTTTTATTCTCATGAAAATATAAAATGAACTCATTACTTAACGAGGGAACCAGGAAGATGTTAAGACTGGGTGAACTAGGTAATGTAAGCAATTTAATTAAGGAAAATTAGGATTAGAATTCTGAATTAATATGAATCTGGTTAATGACCCATAGATCAATAAACGATAACTTTTATAGGTTATCTTTTCCATCAGACAGACATTATTTGTATCTTTACCAAATAAAAATCTACACATTAATACATAATTTCACTAAGTCTGGGAATTTGGATTCATAGTTTGGTGCTAATCCATGGAGTGTACAATTCAATTTAGTACATTCACCGTGTTGGGCAACCTTCACTTCTATCTAGTTCCAAGACATTTTCATCACCTCCAGAGGAAACCCTGTATCCATTAAGCCAGGGGTCTTCAAACTGTGGCTGGCGGGCCACATGAGGTGGTGTGATTGTATTTGTTCCTGTTTTGTTTTTTTACTTCAAAATAAGATATGTGCAGTGTGCATAGGAATTTGTTTATAGTTTTCTTTTTTTAAAACTATAGTCTGGCCCTCCAATGGTCTAAGGGATAGTGAACTGGGTCCCTGTTTAAAAAGTTTGAGGACCCCTGCATTAAACAGTCACAGTAGGGCCCACACTCCTGTGAGGATCTCACGCTGCAGCTGATCTGACGGGAGGTGGAGCTCAGGCGGTGATGCGGGTGATGGGAAGCAGCTGTAAACACAGGCAAAGCTTCCCTGGCTCCCCCACCCTGCGAATCCTGCAGTGTGGTCTGGTTCCTAACACACTTTGGACCCCAGTCCACGGTCAAGAGGCTGGAGACTACAGGTTTAGAGTGCTTTTCCAGTTGCTAGTAACTGAAAACCCAATTCAAAGTTGATTTAATAATAAAACAAGTTCCTGGTCATGAATCTGAAAAGGTAAGAAGGCTTCCCAGGGCTCAGAAATGTCCCAGAGGGCCTGACTTCTTTCCATCTCTCTCTACTGCGTGTTATAGAGTTGCTTCATCTCCTGTGATCCCAAGGTGGTTGCCAACAGTTCCTGGGGCTGTTTCCTCCTTCACGTCCAGGGGTGGGTAGGGAGTATCTTTGTTTCAATGTCCCAGAAACAGACACAAGTTTCACTCTGATTGGGCTGACGTGGGTCATGTGTCTGGTCCCGAACCAAATTCTTTTGGCCAGGGGGATGGGCTAGGAAGATTAGCTTTATCCCATCGAGGACCCAACAATGGAGCTGAGAGCAGGCTGAGAACGCAGAGGGAAGGACATTTCCTAAAGGAAGCTTGGGGAAACTTTTCCTAGAACAGGAGAGAGATCTGTATAGAAAATACCAGTTGTTGTGTACAGAAAAACACCAAAAAGTGAATAGTATTTGTATCTATGAGCTTTAGATCATGGAGTTACTAGCGAATTTTACTTTCTTTTCTGTACTTTGCCTGCATTTTAACAATGAGAATGCATTCATTTTATAACCACAAGATAATAGAGTTACTTCTACTTTTTAAATCCAGCAAATGAATAACATGGAATAAATCGATGAAGACATGTTTTTTTTGGTTTTGAACTTGCCTTTCCTCCCCTGAAGTGTTGTCCTTGCAACAAAACCAGCTATTCTGGCCTCTTCCCTAAGCAAAAAAGGTCATGTTACAGGCAGCCTCCTGGATGCTCAGTATTCTGTGAAGACTCCCTCCTACCCACCCCGCCTCACTTAACAATTTAGCAATGCCTGCTGGCTTGTTCGTCCCCGCTTCACATGTGCTATTCTGGGCTACTGTAATTATGCAGCCAGTGGAGAGTTCTCTTCCGTGACAACTGAGATACCTCAAACTAAGAATAGGACTCTGACTGCTGAAGCAAGGTGACAGCCATGGCTGGGAGGAACTTTGCTGTCTTCCAGAGCCTCTTTAAAAGATCTACACCTCAGTTTACTTCTTCGCTCTTTGGTTTGCCATGAGTCTGTGGTTTTGCTGTGAAGTCTTGTCAGCTGTGTACCCACACAAATGATACGGGCTCGAGCAGCTTATCAGGAGCTGCAGGGAGTGTTTCTTCTCAGAGGGCTTTCAGCTGGGAACACTGGGTCTAAGTTTGCCAGACAATTCTCTGTTGTACATTTGCAACTCTTTCCTCAGAGGCATTTTGGTTTGAGGCCAAAAAGGATATTTCTGATTTTCTAAGAGCTTCTGAGAAAACCCAGAGGAACTCTCTGCCCCCTTTGCACAGCAGGTGCTGTTGTAAAGTGACAGAGGATTTTTGTAGGTTGGGGCCGGGGCTCCACCACTGCCTGGCTCTGTGGCGTTCAGTAGTTTCAGCTTTTCAAGCCTCAGCTTTCTCATCTAAAAAATGGGAGTTATCAAAACCGACCACTCGGTGTTGTGATGACTAAATGAGTGTTTGAAAGATATCTACCAGAAGAAACGCCCAGTGACCATCTGAGCCGATGTTCTCCCACAGCGGAGATGCCACCTGTTTCTCAGGAAGTCCTCTGGGATCAAGCCTGACCACCCAGAGGAGCAACCTCGAAAACGCTGCCTTGTACAGTATTGGTTGTCCCTTCTCTAGGTCTCGTTCTTTTCTCTCCCTCACTCTGTCTCCCCAGCATCACCTCTCGCTACCTGTACACAGAGCCTTGTCTCCATCTCTGCTCTAAGGTAAACCCAGGGCGAGATGGCCACAAATTACCCAAAACAGCAGAGCATTCTCAAGTTGTCTGTGGTTACACTTTCATAAGATTAAGCATCATCTGGTCACAGGACAGATTTTGATAATAACAATGTTGATGATGACCATGATGATTTGGGATTATTTTTTTTGGGGGGGGGGTGCTGCTGCTGCCATGAATATTTGGTATTCAGCTCATTAGACTCTAGAAATTTAGTTTTTAGCAAACTAAGCTTTAGGACTAGATATGTAAGAGCTGGGAAGAGGCTGCAAAGGAAGCCAGAAAGCTGGAGGTGATAAACTTCAGGGATATGGACTGACTCAAACCCCTCACCCCCCCCACACCTTCTCTTCTTTCTTTAAGAAAGTATGTCTGTGTGAGTGGGTGGGGTGGGGGGCTATAGATACCAATGCCAAAAACAGAGTTCTAGCAAACACGACATCAAGGTTAGATGTGGTCTGTGTCTTAGTCTGTTTTCTGCTGCTATAGCTGAATACCCTAGACTGGGTACTTTATAAAGAAAAGACGTTTATTTAGCTTATGGTTCTGGAGGCTGGGAAGTCCAAGAGCATGATATTGGCATCTGGCAAAGGTCGTCTCATGGCAGAAGGCAGCACATGGTGAGAGACAAAGAAAAAAAGGAATTTTTCCTTTTCATCAGCAGCCCACTCCTGAGATAACTAACCTACTCCTATGATAACAGCATTAATCCACTCTGAGCCTTTATGGCCTAATCACCTTTTAAAGGCCCTGCCTCCCAATATTGTTACAATGGCAACTAAATTTCAATACAGATTTTAAAGGAGCCATTCAAACCACAGCAGTCATTGTTGGGCAAGTCATAGTTTATGCACTGTATTGTCAATTCCCAGTTATTCTTAGGCTTCTGCAAGTCTTCGCCCATTCTTTATGTCTTTGCTTGCCTCGTGACTGAGCTGGCTGTGGCAGCAGAGCCACAGTATTGCTTATTGGTACAGTATCCATGCCTTGCTACAGTGCCACACATACAAGAAGGAAATCTACAGCTCAGGTGATGAAAGGATCACCTGGGAAGTTTCAATAATGTTTTCTGCTTGGTTCACTGTCCTAGTTACTATGACTGTCTAACAAATTCCCCCAAAGTTGAGAGGTAGTCATGCCCATTTGTTATGCTCATAGATTCCCTGGGTCAAGAATTTGGTCATGGTGCAGCAGAGATAGCTCGTCTCTGCTCCACAATGATTTCTGGGGCCTCATCTAGAAGATTCAAAGGCTAAGACCGTTTCACTCACACATAGCGGTAGAGGCTGGCTATTGGCTAAGGTCTTAGTTCCTCTCCATGTGGACTTTTTCTGTAGGTTCTCTGTGAAGGCTTCCTTCCTGCTATCCTGCAGCATTGTGGGTGGGTTCTGAAGACAAGTGTTCCAAGAGAGAGAGCCAGCCAGAAACCATATCTCCTTCTATGACCTGGCCTCCCAAAGATTGCATCATTATTTCTACCACCTTAGACTCACTGAAACAGTCATAAAGTCCCACCTGTGCTCATGCGAGCATTTGCCTCTTGATGGTGAGAGGTAAAGTTCGGGAAGAATGTGAGACTGAAAATATTGCTGTATCCGTTTTTGGAAAACATTATTCCACATCTGCATAAGGAGGGGTCCCTAAGGGAACATATCACAGTGCTTCCAAGACTCTGGATAATATAATTTGAATTAGAGAAATTGTGTTGTTGTTGGGGAAGGGCAAGGGATGGTTGGTTCTATTGTAACAAACAAGGACAGATGCTGGGTCTAATTTCCCTGTGAGATCTCTGAGAGAAAAGTTTAAGAAAATGGAAATTCAAAGGAAGGATCCTAGAGTTAAAAAAAAAAATGTGGCCAGGGGCTCAAAGGGGTAGAGCACTGGTCCCATATGCTGGAGGTGGCAGGTTCTAGTCCAACCCCTACCAAAAACCATACACACACAAAAAAAATGTGGCCATCAAGTAGGTTGAAACACTGCCAGACAACAGTGTTCTTGAGTTTCAATAGTGTATCTTCTAACAAACTTGAAGAACAAAGCTCTTCAGCGTGTGGACAAGAGAGCCGCAGAGAGGCCTGGGTGTTGGCAAAGGTCTGAGAATAAAGGCTGTGTCCTCAGTTTAACTAGCAGAGTCCCCTTCTCTGTCCTGAGTGAGAGCGTATGCTGTCAACCCACTGACATTCTGAAAGTAGCACTGGGATTGCAAACCGCGGGGAGCTTTATGAAGCAGGTTCTTGAGACCTGTATGTGCTTTTTGGCCCAATTCTTCCTTTGTCCCATTTCCTCAGGAAGGAACCTGAAAGTGACTGATGATCCCATTTGAATTTCAGTCCCCACTGAGAGGGAACATGACTTGCATGGATTCACACTCATGTGTTGAGTAGTTCTTAGGCACCAGGTGTTGGATATGGGTAAGAACTATGTTGACAGTTCTTCAGAACCTGCTAGGAGATGTTAACAAAAGGAAGGCAGAACCAGAGACAAGCGGGATGGGGGAGGCCACCTATAGAAAAGAAAGGGGCGGGCGAGTGAGGTAGATTCTCAGGCTCTTTCTCTCACTGCAACTCTTGGGCTTAATGAAGAGTTTAAACAGAAGTTAGCATCCAGGAGGCCGGAGCGGTAGGCCGGGGGTGGGGGAGTGCCTCTCCTCTGCAAACCCAGGCTTTATAGAGTCTTTCTTCCACAAACGTCTCCCTCTCTACTCCTAGGCCCAAGGGGAGGTATAAAATTGCACAGCTGAAGAGTGAAGTCTCGAATTTCTAAGGAATCTTGGCATGATTTGGAGCATTCTTCGGACTTCTTCTAGATATCGTTCTCTTGCCTCAATCCTTGGATCAACATCTTCTTGGTTCCACCCACTCTCTCGTGCCCAGGCCCAGAGTCAATATCCTTCCCACATACTAACCACACATCTGCAAGCAATGATAGAATCACAGACTCCGAGGGACTTGGAGGGGAAATATAAGAAAAAAGTGGGAAAGCCTCAGGCTTAGAACATTCCAGGGAGGAGGACTCAGACCAGCAGGGCTATGCTCATTTAAATTTCCTCCATAATACATGGGTCGAAGACCAAGATCTTTTTTTCACTATCTTCTTAAACCAGCTGAAAAGCACCTTGTCCTGTGGCCTAGACTTCTCTGTCTCTCTGTTTCCTCTCAGCTCCCTTTTCTTAATCTAAAGAACCTCTAGAGGTCCCCAGATTCCCACTTCCTCTTTTCAGGAGTACAACCAGCCCCGCTAGTGCTGTTCTCCCTTGCTTTAAATATTACCTAAAAGCTCACCATCTTCAGGAAACCTTAAGAAGACCGTCATGATCTTCTACAGCAGCTTGTGCTTCTTCCCAACAAATAACCTACCACATTGTCAAAAATGCTGATTACTGCCCCTCAAGTGGTCTTTGTAATTCTCTAGACTCTAAGCTCTGTGAAGGAAGGAGCCTTTTCTTCTTCTATTTTAACTTCAGGGGGCTCACTAAGTATGTGTTGGATTTGTAACAGGGAAAGATACACTGATTTTTTTCTTACCTCTGGACTTTCCAGGGGCAGAAGAGAATGAAAAGAAAACCCAGAGAACTTCCATAAGGCACCGGCACCTGCTGGTTGCTTTGTTTCTGGCACTTGCCCCAAGTTGAGCTATTATGTTGTAGTGAGTGTTAACCTGTAGTGGATATAGTTAAACGAGGCAGTCCTTAAGTCTAAGACATGACAGTTCTGAGAACAGGGACTGGGTCATTCTAACCTGCCATTATGCATGTCAGGGAATAGTCCGGGCATAGCAAAGAGAGGAACTGAGAGGATTTGCCCTAAGTCAAGGGAGATCAGGCTCAGACTTTCATGCCCAGATGTCAAGTGCTGAGGTTCCCAGATGTGTGTTCCTAAAGAAGAGGTTTTGTGATTGGTTTGCTCCTTTTAAAAAAGTACTTAATTTTGATTGTTATCAAACTAAAGCACATCCACAAAATGTAGCAGCCCCTGTTCCACCGGTTCTGTCCTCACTTCAAACTCATTTAGCTGTTTTCACTTCCAACCTTCTAAATCATAGGTTGACGCTATTTTTCGATGCATCTATTTTTGACACTATCTGTCTGGTGACTTCTCATTATTACTGAGGATGTGTCTCCCTTCATCTTGTCCCTATGTAAATTCCCTCCCACCATCTTCTCAGTAGAGTTATTTTATCAGTGAAGATAAGATTCAGTTGCATAACAGGATACTCAAAATAACAGTGATTTAAATAGAACTTTGCTTCTGTCTTGAGCAAAAGAAGTTGGGAAGTAGGCCTTTCAGGGCTGGTGTGGTGGGATCTTCAGGCTCCCGGAAGGAGGCTTTCCCATTCCTCCTAGCTCCGGCTTCCATCTTCAGGGAACAAGAAGGAGGAAGGGGCTGTGTTAGGTAGGATCAGCTAGGCTACACTGCAGTAATGAACAGCCCCTGAATCTCTGCCTAGCAACACGAGGTGATCTTCTCTCACGTGGCACGCCCATTGCTGGTTGGCTGCTGCACTTTTTGGTCTTCCCCCTGGGACCCAGGATGAGGGAATAATTTCTCTCAGGGACAATTGTACATCATCATGGCAGACAGGCAAAGTAAGTATACCAGCTCTTGATGCTTCTACTTGAAGGTGACTTGTATCATTTTTGCTCATATTTCATTATACAAAGTGAGTCACGTGGCCAAGCCTGAGTCAACAGGGTAAGGAATGATAATTTTCCCCTAAGCAGGGCCAGTGTATATTTGTGCAGATCTGGGACAGGAGGTAAGGGGAAAGGCAGTTCATCTCCCAGCAAAACCAGGCCCTGGAGGGGGCCTTCCCAGTGGTCCTACGCAACATGCCCGCCCACATCTCACTGGCAGAACCTGGTCTACGTAAGTACCAATGAGGCTGAAACGTGGCATTGTTAGCATGGAAAAGCCTTTTATCTAAATAAAATCAATAAGTAAGTAAAATTGGGATTTAAACACTATAGAAGATAGGGAGGGTGTATATTGGGTAGGCAACTGATAAGCTCTGCCAAAACTATCACAGTTTTGAGTTAAATCTATGTTTGGTGGGGCACGGTGGCTCACTCTGGGAGGCCAAGGCTCAATCTGGTCAGCACTCTGGGAGGCCAAGGCAGGTGAAATCCTGAGCTCAGGAGTTTGAGACCAGTCTTAGCTAGAGTGAGATTCTGTGTCTATTCATAGTTTCCTGGTGTTAGTAGTTACCCCATTTTTTCCACTTGTTTAGTTTGCTATGCGTTTCCTAATTCTCCAATAGGTCTCTTATGTGCTTATCAATCATTTTCCCAAATGTTCAAACGCTCTGCCAGGCTCACTGTTCCCCCAAGACCTCCCTCCAGCAGCCCTCTGCTGTTCTGCCCAGCCTGGCCGCTTGCTCGTAGGCCTGAGGCACAGCTGCCGTCTGGAGTTTCCTTTGCTGTTCATCTGCATTCATTCTCCTGTATCTTTCATTAGTGGTTTACTTTTTCATCTTACTGTATTTTGTAAGAGTATCATCCTCTAGTAGCTTCCTGAGAATGTGAAAGGCACATACATTTTTAAAGACTTTGCATATCTCAGAATAATTTTGCTCTGTCTTTATGCTTCATTTTTAGTGTGGCTGGGCATAGAATTAAAAGTTGAAAATGCAGCACCCAGAGATGCTAGAAGACCAGTGCCCCTCTCATTCCTGATTCCTGGTGCAGAAGCAGTTTATTTATGTTGAGTCTTGGGATGCTGTTAGGCACTATTTTTATGTACGATATTTTAACATTTCTCCAAAGATAGGTGTTGATAAGGATTTTTTCATTCATTGCACTTGGGCATGCAGTGGGACTTTTAATCTGAAGACTTAGGTCTCTCCTCACTAAGACAAAAGAATTCTTTGTTAGGGATGGTGCCTGTGGTTCAAAGGGGTAGGGCGCTGGCCCCATATGCCAGAGGTGGCGGGTTCAAACCCAGCCCCAGCCAAAAAAAATTCTTTGTTAATTTTCTTCCTTCCTTTTTCTCTATTTTTTCTTTCTAGAACTCCTACTTGTAAGATATTGGCCCTCTTAAATTTATTCCCTAATTTTTATTATATTTTCTCTTCTACGATCCATCTCTTTGGTTTGTGTTCTTTAGAACATCTTAGGAGATGTTCTCAATTCTACCTTTTAAATTTTCTATTATAATTTTATTACTGTAATTATCTTTTTAATCCCCAAGATTGCTTTCTTATTCTTTGTTCCTTCAGAAAATCCTCTGTAAGCTTAATGGATGTACCATTTTCTATCAACTCCCTGAAAATACTCATAATAGTGTGTCATTTTATTTTCATGTTTTCCTGCTTTCTTTACTGTTTTGTCTCCTTTTGTTTCTTTGATCTCTTTCTTGTGAGAGGCTTTCCTGAAGTGTGTGGTGAACCTTGCCTACCCATTCATGTTTGTGAATACATCCCAATGAAGGGAAGAGTATGGAGGCCACATCCAAGTGCAAAGACATGCTAGGGGCAAACAAAATGGAATAGAGATGCAGAATGATGGCAGGAGAGGCACCACAGGTCTGTTGGACTTCACTCCTAGGACAGGCACAGTCAGCCAGGAGTTTGGCCCAGTGGGGTAAGAGTAAGATAAAAATATTTTACATGAAATCCATAATTTTAAATACTCAGCTCAGCCATCGAAAAGAGTAAGAGCAAAATGTGGATTCTTCAGATATACAAAAACTAATATATAGTTTAATACTGTTAGTCTTTCACCAAAAGAATTATTATTATTATTAGTATTGAGACAGAGTTTTACTTTGCCATACTCAGTAGAGTGCTGTGGCATCATAGCTTACAGCAATCTTAAACTCTGGGGTTCAAGAGATCGTCTTGCCTCAGCCTCCCAAGTAGCTGGGACTACAGGCCCCCACCACAAGGCCCAGCTAACTTTTCTATATTTTAGTAGAGAAGGGGTCTCACTCTTGCTCAAGCTGGTTTTGAATTCCTGAACTCAAGCAATCTACCTGCCTCAGCCTTTCAGACAGCTAGAATTATAGGTGTGAGCCATTGCACCCAGCCTTACCAAAATAATTATTAAAAGATGTGTCTAGCTGTAAGTAAAGTTAATCTAAAAATTGACAAGATAAAATGATAACCACAGTAACTGAAATAATATGTGAGTAAACATTGAGTGGAAAAATTGAAAGGCATTTTATTTTTTCTTTAAAACAGCTTTATTAAGGTATAAATTACATGCCACAAAACTCATTTCACAGTTCCACGAATTTTTATAAATTCGTATAATTGTACACCAAGCTGACAGTCTCTCAGAGCTGTTTTGAGTCAATCCTTGCTTCCTTCCAGGCCACAGACAAAACACTGCCCTGCTTTCTGTTCCTACATTTTTGCCTTTTCTAGAAATTTTGTATAAATAGAATCAGACATTATGTATTCTTTCTTGTTTGGCTTCTTTCACTAATCCTAATGTTTTTGAGGTTTGTCCCTGCTATTCCATGCCTCATGCTTTTGTTTGCATAAAACAGATATATTTTAGTACATAATTTAAGTTCTTTTGTTGATTTTTTAACAGCTTTATTGAGATATAATTAACATACCACACAATTCACCCATTTTAAGTATATACTTTATTTATTTATTTTTTTTTAGTATAATCATAGAGTGGTGCATCCATCACCATAATGAATTTTAGAACATTTTTCATTACTGCTGAAAGAAGTCCGTCACTCCTCAGTCATTGCCAGACTCTGGTGACTGCTCCCCAGATAACTTGAAGGAGAAAGCTCTTCCACATGCAGACAAGAGAGCTGCAGAGAGACCTGGGTGTTGGCAAACACTAATCCAATTCTAACGCCAGGATTTGCCTATTCTGGATACTTCAAATATATGGACTCGTACAACATGATGGCCTTTTGTGGCTTGCTTCTTTTACTCAGCATAACGTTTTCAAAGTTCATCCCCATTGTAGCGTAGATCAGTACTTCATTCCTTTTTATGGCTGACATTCCACTGTATGTATATGCCTCTTAAAAAATCAGTTGATAGATATTTTGGTTGATCCCATATTTTGGCTATTCTAAATAATGATTCTATGAACATTTGTGTACAAGTCTTTGTGTGAACATGGATTTTCATTTCTTTTGGGTGTGTACACAGGGGTAGAATTATTGAGTCAATTCTCTGTGTGTTTAATCATTTGAGGAACTTCCAGTCTGTTTTCCAAAGTGGCTTTCCACTTTCTCATTCTCACCAGCAATGTATGCTGCAATTTTGGAACATTCTGACCAGCCCTTGTTATTATATGTCTTTTAAAATTATACCCAAAGCCAGGTGCAGTGGCTCACACCTGTAACCTAGCACTCAGGGAGGCTGAGGCAGGTGGATTGCTTGAGCTCAGGAGTTTGAGACCAGCCTGTGCAGGAGGGACACCCCGTCTCTACTAAAAATAGAAAAACTAGGCAGGCATTAGGGTAGGTACCTATAGTCACAGCTACTCGGGAAACTGAGGCAAGAAGATCACTTGAACCCAAGAGTTTGAGGTTACTGTGAGGTATGATGCCACTGCACTCTACCCAGGGCAACACAGTGAGACTCTGTCTCAAAAAAAAAAAATTGCATTCATTTTAGTGGGAGTAAGGTAGTATCACATTATGGTTTTGGTTTGCATTAATGATACTGATGTGGAATAACTTTTCACGTGCTTATTGGTCATTTGTATACTTTTGGAGTATACTTTTATTATGGAGTTATAAGAGTCCTTATATCATCTAGATATGAGTCCCTTATCATATATATGGTTGGTGGAAAATCTCTCTCATTCTGTAAGCCATCTTTTTTCTTTTTTCTTTTTTGAGACAGAGTCTCACTTTGTCGCCCCTGGTAGGTTGCTCACAGCAACCTCTGACTCCTGGGCTCAAGTAGCTGGAATTATAGGCGCTCTCCACAACGGCTGGCTATTCTTAGAAGTGGTTAAGGCTGGTCTCAAATTTGTAAGCTCAGGCGATCCGCTGGCCTTGGCCTCCCAGAGTGCTAGGATTACTCCCAGAGTGCTGGGTATGAGCCACCACACCTGGCCCTTGTAGGCAGTCTTTTCACCTTCTTCATGATGGTCTTTGAGGCACAAACACTTGTAATTTTGATAAAATCCAAATTATCTATTTTGTTCATCATTACTTACACTTTTAGTGTCCTTTATTTTTTAATGTACATTTTTGAGTTTTTTTCTTATTCTGGTGGTTGCTGTAGTGATTATAATATGATCTTTACCTTCTAATGATCTTCAGGTTAATACTGACCTAATTCTGCTAAAATGCCCTGTGTTATTATTATATGGATTATAATTATATACATATAATCCATAATTATAAAAGTGGGGTATTGCTCCAGCTAAAAATTCTATTTGGGAGCTTATAACATATATTAAACCATATATGTTATAGAATTTTTTTTTGTTACAAATAAAAACTCAGATCCACAATACTATGAATGGATGAGAGGTGGGGGGAAGTATAACTGTGTATAAATCATAGTGAGATCCTTTTCAAATTCTAGAGTTTCATGGACTATTGAATAACTTTCAACATGCACAGAAAAAAATGGATGTAGTTAATGATAATATTAAAAGTTCAAGCAATACAAATATAGAATACAAATCAGTAGAAGGATAAACGAAGGGAAAATATAGCAAACCTTATCAACCCAACATTTTCAGTCTGGAGAAGAGGAAAAAATGAAGAAAAATTATTTTAAAGATAAAATAGACAAGATATGGTAGACATAAATAAAAAAATCAGTAAGTGCAACAAATTTAAATGTATTAAATTTATTTTAAAAGGCAGATATAATCAGATTGGGTCTTTAAACTAACAGAGTTTAAACTTATAACTAAAAAATCAGATTGGATTTTTTAACTAACAAAGACACACTGAAAAGCTGAAGATCAAGAAATGGAAAAAGATACAGCAAGCAAATTCTCACCAAAAGAAAGCTTCTTATGGCAGTGAAATTTAATGAACAAAAGCTTTAACAGGGATAAAGGAGGATACTATGTATTACAATTACAAGATATGAAGGTAACGGAGTTGTAAGAAGACATGAACAAATCTACAAACACACTGAAAGATTTTTTTTTCCCACAGTTTTTGGCTGGGGCTGAGTTTGAACCCGCCACCTCCAGTATATGGGGCCAGTGCCCTACTTCTTTGACCAACAGGTGCCACCCCACACTGAAAGACTTTAACATAGGCATATACTTTAACAAAACAATAAAAGGTAATGATTTAAAAGATTTAATAATCAAATTAATAAGTGAACTTGATTTAGACATTCTTTTGAGATAACATGGGATAGTTACAAAAGATTGCCAATAGACTATTTTTTTTTAATTTTTAAATTTTTTTTTATTGTTAAATCATAGCTGTGTACATTAGTGCAATCAAGGGGTACAATGTGCTGGTTTCATATACAATGTGAAATATTCTCACCAAACTGTTCAACGTAGCCTTCATGGCATTTTTTTAGTTATTGTACGTAGACATTTGTATTCTGCGTTTAGTAGGTTTCGCCTCTACCCATTCTAAGATGCACCGTAGGTGTGGCCCCACCCATTACCCTCCCTCCTCCCTGACTTCCTCACTCCCTTCCCCTCCCTTGGCCCTTTCCCCATATTCTTGTGCTATAGTTGGGTTATAGCCTTCATATGAAAGCTATAAATTAGCTTCATAGTAGGGCTGAGTACATTGGATACTTTTTCTTCCATTCTTGAGATACTTTGCT
>CAUYPK010010173.1:0-24174 GCA_963574355.1 Loris lydekkerianus
CAAGGAAGGGGAAGGGAGGGGGGAGGTTTTGGTGGAGGGAGGGTAATGGGTGG
The DNA here is from genome assembly GCA_963574355.1 of Loris lydekkerianus. Taxonomy (NCBI): domain Eukaryota; kingdom Metazoa; phylum Chordata; class Mammalia; order Primates; family Lorisidae; genus Loris; species Loris lydekkerianus. Next base: position 54 of record CAUYPK010010173.1, read on the forward strand.
GGCCACATCTATGGTGCATCTTAGAATGGGTACAGGTGATTGCACTAATGTACACAGCTATGATTTAACAATAAAAAAAATAAATAAAAAATAAAATAAAAATTTCTCTTTGTACACGGAAACTTGTGCAGGTTACTTATGGTCCCTATTCACACTGCCTGTGCTGCTCAGTCTTATTTTCTCTTCCCATTCATTTTTGGTTACACTTACGGCAGTGCCAGTTGAACTTTCTAGCTTAGCTGAGTAATCGAACCAGCTCAACTGGATTTGGGGAACTGAGACCCCTGACCCACAACGTATTCTACATATGCAAAGTGAAATTTCCTGTACTCTAATTATTATCAATATTTTTGTTAACAATAGTGCCATTTAAGCTTTTAAGTTCGTTGTTGAATTAACATCTCTCTTAACACACACCAAGTGAATTGAAAAGGCCCAGGAGACCAAAAGTGGCCCCCTTCCAAGTTTTCTTTAAATGGTGACTCAGAAAAAAATAGCTCTGTACAACCAAAATTATATGGATATTTTATTTTATCATTTTGAAATGAAACTTTATTCCATTGATAATGAAAAACATGTGCCCAAAACATGATAAAAACAGTTTTTGCTTTAGCTATGGCTGCAGACATCCACTGTGTTATGAGCCACACATTAATCACCACACTGGCTACACTTACACAAGTAACTGGTACTTGATGAGTTAAGCTCTTGGTTCATTTCCAAAATGACATTCAAGTTTTGACAGAACTCCTTCCCTTGGGTTAGTTCTTCTAATACAGCAGAGAATTGCCAAACCAACGCTTGGAAGAACAAATAGAATTTCTGTGATTTTTCAGCTGGGTAACTCCTGACAGTACTTTAGAAGCATGAAGAAAGTCAACTTTTGGAGATGTGCAGTATAAACTGAAGCATATCATCACCCCAAGAGATAAAATACTTTACACTGCCAAGTGGAATCAAGTCACTGGCAGTATCAATAAGAAGCACTCTGTCACACTTTTGTTGTAATTTTGTGTGACAGACTCCAAGAACATTCAGTATATGTCATATTTTAAGACTGCAAATAATTTTTTAACCTTTAATAAAAAAAAGTCAAACACTGTTTCCTCTATCCAATGCCTTATTCATCCAAAAGACAAAGTCATTGCTTAAAGCTTTCTTTGGAATTCAAATTATTCATTCTAAAATCACATTGAAATTTACAGCATGATAAGAGCATTCTCTGTAGAATTTTTCTAATCATAATACTGACGAGGGAACATTGCTAATGACACAGAGGAATTAAATAATTCACTAGCAAGTTACAGTATCTTATTCCTAATTTAGCATCTGAGCGTCTATCAAAAAGAGACAGTATATATTGTCATGTGAAAGTCAGCCTATTACAAGTGTTAAATTTCATGAAATATAGTATTAAGAATTTAAACATGAAGACAGCTAAAATTGACAAGTCCCTGGCAATGTAGCTAACATAATTTATCTTTTTGAATGCAACAGCCACTAGTTTATGCTAATTACATTCAGCCTTTTTAAAATGAAGAAAAACTTGATGGTAAGATCATGTCTAACTATACTACCAAAAATAAATTTTAAAGTACACCTGTTTTTTCAAATAATACACAACTTGAGAGTATATAATGTTTATAATGAGATTACACAAATAAGTGTTATTTTTAAAGGCTGCGTCTCTTTGCAAACAAACATTATTATTTGCATACTGTGAGGATTGTCTTCTATTTATTGGTCAGTGAAAGGCTTAAATCTCAGTAAATATATATTCCTGTAGGTCATAAAATTCAATAAATTAACTATAAATTTTCAAAGGAAACATTTGTCGTTCCCAACAATTACTCTTTAAAGAATCGACTCATATTAATCTTTAAAGAATCGACTCATATTAATATCTTGCTTCTGGATTCCACTGTATGTGAGAGGACCAAAGTACTAATAGACTCTCTGTGGAGCTTTGCAGATGGATTAACAAAGCCAGGCCACAGGACTGGTCCCCACAGAAACTGCTGCCCTGTCAAATTAAGATACCTCCACCATAGCTGCTTTAAGCAGAATATATCTCCAGTCAAATAGGGAGGTATATTCTGCTTTAAGCAAATTAAGATACCTTCACTCAGCTTTAAATTACCACCAAATTGGGAACCCTCACTAAGGAAAGAGGCTCATACTATGTAGGATGCTTTGTTTAGCAAATCTATGTCTCAGGAAAAAACAGCTCAGTACAACTAATGTTATATGGATATTTGTTTTTACCATCTTAAAATAAAACTTTATTCTGACAACTAGCAATAACAGCAAGAATCCCACTACTATATTTCTGTTGTGGTAACTTGGTGTGACAAAATCTAAACAATGCCCATTTTATGTCATATTCCAAAATACAACAATTTCTTAATATTTAATCACAAGTGGCACAGGAGTGTTGTCTCAATCCAAGGCCTTATTCTATTAAATAAGGAAAACAAAAGTAAAAGAAAAACATACCAAAAACTTTGCTTGAAGTTTTGTTTCCTTTGGAAATAAAATTCCACTCTGATGTAATATCTAAATGAATGTCACCTTTAAAATATTCTAAATACTAACAATTTTCTTCCTTAATATGAGCTGTGTTGCAAGCCACACTCATTTTTGAGTGCTGTTTAGATTCTTTGTGGTTCTATGGAATAGGTCCAATCTTTCTTTCAAGAGCTGAGACCTAGCATTTGAAAGTACATTTTCTGTGTTTTTTCAATTTCTCTTCACAAGTCTACTTATTCTTACTTCTTTTATCTATATTTGTAATTTGAAGATTTTCTTCCATTTTGACGCCTTCTTCTGGGCTTGTTCTAGATTTTAATAATTTTATTAGAAAGGAGATTTTGTATGGAATGTGATATTCTAGAAATAATTACAAAACACAAGAAAAAGACAGTGGAAGCATTAGATTTTTTCATTCTAACTCTCTCTATTCCTATTTTAAAAAGTCCAAATATCATCCACACACAACTTTTATAGTCTCATTATTATCTTTTATAACCGTCATTTTCTACAATACTATTTTTTTTTACCTAAAACAAACTAAGTTATAAAGTTTCTTTATATGCACGCAGCACTTCTCTCCTGTCCTTGTCCAGCTACTCCAACCCTGAATCCAAAATTTCAGATTTCCTCAAATTTTTTCATTTTGCTCTTTAATGTTCACCCTGGCTTCATTCTCAAAGCAATCTTATGGTCACTTCCTTTATTTATGTCCAATGTAATTCATATTTATACAGTTTTTAAAATTGTATTCCAAGCCACATTTCACTTCTGGGCTTCATATTCATATAGACAGCTAAATATAATCTGGCCAAATGTGAAATTATTGCCCTTCTAAATACTGGCTTCTTCTCTAGTTTGTTCTTTGTTAAGTCAATAGCTCCTCCAGGAACATACTTCAGCTACAATCCCAGAAATTATTCTTAATTCCTCCTAATAACTCATTTGCTCTTATAAACATTAACATTGGATTTTATCAATTTCAATTTCTAAACAGTTGTGCAGTCTATAGACTTTTTTAATTCACACTGACACTGTCTTTGTATCCTTCTTTGACAATTATGGTGTTATCCCAATAGATCTCTAAGTTTTATTTGATTTCACCATTTTTAATAAAATTGCTACAGTTATTTTACTTTTTTCAATCCAATATTTCCTTAGCCTCTGATTATTTCCAGAAAAGAAACATAAGGCCTACTTTTGGCCAATCAGATTTTATGATGGCTCATAAGCTTGATATGCAACGGGGTCTTCAAAAAGTTCATGAACAATGCATATTATGCATGTTATGCATAGATTTCAAAATATTTTAGCACCAAAATAATTGGCTAACTTGTTATAACATGTCTGAATAAAATCTAGTTCAAGCCATTAAGATATCAGGATATCTTAACATAATATCATAAGATAACATATCAGTTCGAAGAAAACTTCTATCATAGTGACATGAATTCTGCTAAAATTGAAGCAAGAACAAGTTATCAAATTTATGGTGAAGAATTTGTGGAAAAATAGGAAAATCATTGATGCTTTATGATTAGTGATGTTGAGCATATTTTCATATTTATTGGTCATTGTCTATCTTCTTTTGAAAAACTTCATGCTTTTTGCTCACTTTTTGATGGATTTTTTTTCTGACTTAGATTCTGGATCTCAACCCATTGTTTGGTGTTTAGTTTGTGAATATTTTCTCCCATTCTATCTATTTACTCTGTTGATTATTTCCTTTTCTATGCAGAAGCCTTTTAACTACATCCCATTTTTAATGTTGTGTCTATGAAAATAGGGTGGGGATTTCTCAAGGATCTAAAAGTAGACCCACCATTTGATCTAGCAATCCCATTACTTAGTGTGTACCAAAAGGAAAAGAAGTCATTCTATCCAAAAGACACCTGCATTTGAATGTTTATCACAACACAATTCAGATTTCCTAGATGTATAATCAACTCAATTGCTACATTTTCTTCAATATATAAAACAATATATGATATAATTCATTAGTGGATCAAGAAAAATGTGGTATACATATGCCATAAGTATTACTCAGCCATAAAAAGGAATGAAATAAGGTATTTTGCAGCAATTTGTATGGAACAGGAGAGCAATATCTCAAGTGAAGGACCCCAGGAATGGAAAAATGAACAGTACGTTTTCTCATTAATAAGTTGGAGCTAAACAATGGGTACACAAGAGCACAAAGAGATGCAAAGGACATAGGAAACCAAAGAAGGAGGGGGTGAGAGCGAGTGAGGGATAAAAACTCACCTGTCAGATACAATGAACACTACTCTGGTGACACTAAAAACCCTCACTTAAGCATTATAAAATCTGTGCATGTAACAAAAAACATTTATTCCTTCTTAATATTGTGAAATAAAAGAAGAACACAAGTGCAACTTGAGGGGGTTTCTATGGAAAATGATTAGACATCCACTTTACAGTGCTGATATGATTTCTTTTAATTTCATAATCTGAAAGAATATTTAAAGGGCACCTATTTTTTTCTTTAGTGAATACTGTAAAAAAGATTGCATTGACATGGTTAAATTCCCAATACACTTAGTTCTTTATGGAGGACTAAATGACTGGTATTATCACTTACAAAAATGTCTTGAACTTGATTATACTTATGTTAAAAAATAATCTATTTTATTTTTATATTTTAATTCCATTTTTCCACAAACTTTTTAAAGCCCTCTTATGTAATATTAGCTATATTAGACTTCTTTCAGTTCCCTACATATACAGAATGTCTCCATGCTGGGTTGAATTCTGTTACCTGGTAACTAAAATACATATGTTGTTTAACTGATTATCTCCTAGTCTTTTCATTTTCATTCAAATATCACTTATTCATGGAAATATTCTCTATTTCTTTGAACTGGGTAGTGGTATAAGTAGTTTTTACAAGAAGAACCAAAGTACCCTGTCCTACGCTTTAACCTCCCATCAAGATGTAAGGCCTGTAAGTGCTTTCGTCAATGTAATGCAGAGAAGGGAATATTCTGGGTCACTTTAGGAGGTCTGTCTGCTTCTTCTCCCTCCCTTGGAAGTGAGTTGCCTTGTTATGACAAAGCCCCAGTGGCTATGTGGCGAGGCCCCCGTGGAGTAGAGTAAAGGCCCCCAGCTTCAGAGATGCTGTCATCTAACAGCCGACACTGATGTGCCAGCCAGGTGAATGGGCTGTCCTGAGCGTGGGCCATCTAGGCTATCCAGGTTATGTTGAGGCACACTGCCCTTGCTTAGTCCTGCATCCATTGAAAACTTGAGCACATATTACTGAATGCTTATCTTTCAAGTGGTAAAATTTTAGTGTGTTTTGTTTTGGGCTGTGTGTGTGTGCCCAGAAGTAGCTAAAGTAGACGTTTCATCATATATTCAACCCCAAATTAATGTTTTATACTATAAGATATATTTATAAATCTAAGACAACCCTTTATATAATCACTACCCTTTCTTCAGTCTGCAAAACAATGCCTGATGTAGTTGTAGGCACTCAATATTGATTAATTCCCAGGAGTCAGTTTTCATCGAAAAATAAATTTGCTTAGACTTTCCTATATGTCACAAACTGTATTTTTTTAATGTTAAAGATAGATACGTTAGTATCTATCTTTACCTTTTTTGTTACTTAATAGATATGGTGATTCTAAACACTGATATACTACTATTTTTAGAGCACAGTCTCATTAAAAACAGAATCCTCACTAGAATTTTTAAAGTATAACCCTGAATTGTTAATTGTATTAAAGAAAGAATATGAGATGAGAGCCCTAAGTTGAAGTATTTTCTGCATTGCCCATCACAATGTCTGGTGTTGAAACATTTTGTAAGAAGGTTGATAGACACGTTGGGTGAATAATGGAAGAATATAACAATTTAGAACTGAAAAGAACCTCACATTATTTCTAGCACATTCAAGAAAAAGCCACTGGAAGTAGTATAAACGTGTAATAGCACAAATGATAAAAAGTTTTTTTATCTTGTTTTAGAATGCAATAATACAGATAAGGAAATATGTGCAAATTGCTGAGATTATATGCAAGATCAAAAATATATGGAATAATTATATAACTAACTGCAATTTAGGGGAGGGAGTAGGGTGTATATCAAAACATAAAATAAAGAGTAATGAATCAAATAATTACTCAAAATGATAGAATATGTGTGTATACATACATGTCTTTATATATAAATATGTATAAATGTATAAAAATTAAACTTCAAAGATGAGAAATATTCACAAATAGCAGAAAAGATTACTATTAAGCTAGAGACTCATGAACATGTACATTTTATTATTTTTCAATCAATCTTTAAAGTAAGGAGGTATAAACTAGCTTGTAGAATCAACTGCACTCTTAGGATTTAAAAATTAAAGCTTGAAACATTTCTAACATAGCCAAGCAATACATACAATGTAATTGTATTGTTTCACTTTATCCCGGGTCCTCATTTTTTAAACAGAATGTGAATTCATTTCTAGCATATGTGTGCTTGTGTTTTCTGAATTCCCATAACTTTACACTGAAGTTTGAGAGAATTGGTATTGGATATTAAGTGTGGCTGAAATTCCTCTGGACAAGTCATATGAAAGTAATCCCCATGATAAGTTAGAACTGACAATTTGAAATGAGTTTTTCCAGGCAATAAATTTTAAGACTCAGTTTTGAAATCTTTCACCTACACAATGAGACTATCCAGCAAGGTAAAATTGGCGTTATTACAAGACATACCTTGGAGATACTGCAGGTTCGGTTCCATAGTTATACAATGAAGCAAATATTGCAATAAAGCAAGTCCCAAAACTTTCTAGTTCCCCAGTTCACATAAAAGTTGTGTTTACCCTATTCTATAGCCTATTAAGTGTATAATTATGACTAAAGGAAGAGAACTCGCCTATAAGTAAAATAATAAAAGTTTCTATAAATACAAAATGAAAATATAAAACTACAAGTAAATACAAAAATTGATGAACCTGAAGATATATCTGAGAAAATTATATAAAATGTAACATAGATTTATATTCAAATGACTGTATATAAAAAATATATATTAAGAAACTTGAGATATAAAGAGCATTGGTTGAATGTACTCTAAAAATGAGAGTTCTGTATTTTTTATCATGGAGGGTTTTTCAAAATGTATTGGTAAATAAGAAAAGCAAGAAACAAGTAATTGATTGTAATATAACCCTATTTTTGTAAAACCACATCAAATTTAAAAATGAACTCCACGTTGTGTGTAATATTATGTAATCATGGCAGATGTTACTTAAGAATACCTGTTAGATTGCTGAAGACATGGGGTCAAAGAGAGGAGAGCAAGAGAAAGGAAGAAAGTGGAAGAGAAGCAAGGCCCCCCCAAAAAATAATAATAATAAGGTACTTATATTTTAAAAGTAAAATTGTTTGTAAATGTCTCCTATGATCCTACTTATATAAAATTATAAATATATATCCTTTATGCTTATAAGAAAATACATGAAAGGATGGGAATCAAAATAACAATGTCATTATTTCCAGGTGCATTCATGTCATTTTTATTTTTTCCCTTCAAAGCTTATATAACTTTTTAAAAAAAAGACTTCTATATTTTATTAAGCAGATATATGTAATTAATTAAACATCTTTTAATTTTTTAATTAAATTGTAACTGTGTACATTAACGCATTTATGGGGTACAATGTGCTAATTTGATATACAACGTGGAAAGCTTATATCAAATTTGTTAACGTAACCGTCATCTCACTTACTTATTTGACGTGGTAGGACATTTATACACCACTCTTAATAATTACAAAATGTACCATTGCACTATCCAAAATAGATAAGGTCCTACCAAATACTCTCCCTCCTCCCAGCCTCCCTCTGCTTCTCCCTTCTCCCTCCTCTTCCCTCTTTCTTTCTGGACTATAGCTTTGTTTTATCATTCATATGAAATTGTAGGTGATATATATTGGTTTCATATAGTATTGAAAACATTAGATACCTTTTCTTTCATTCTTGAGATTTTTACTAAGAAGAATATGTTCCAGCTCCATCCAGGTAAACATAAAAGATATAAAGTCTCCACCTTTTATGCCTGTATAGTATTCCATTGTGTGTGTAACACCACAAATTATTAATCCACTCGTGGGTCAATGGGTACTTGTGCTGCATCTATGACTTAGCAATTATAAATTGGGCTGCCATAAACATTCTGGTACAAATGTCTTTGTTGTGAAATGGTTTTTGATCATCTGGGTATATACCTAGTAGGGGAATTGCAGGATCGAAGGAAATGCAAATTAAAACTTTTTTTTTTTTTTAAGATAAATTCTCACTCTCTTGCCTGTGGTGTCAGCCTTGCTCACAGCAACCTCAAACTCCTGGGCTCAAGCAATCCTCCTGACTAAGCCTCCCTAGTAGCTAGGACTACAGGTGTGTACAGAAAGCCTGACTAGTCTTTTCTATTTTTAGTAGAGATGGATTTCACTCTTTCTCAGGCTGGTCTCAAACTCCTGAGCTCAAGGCATCCTCCTGCCTTGGCCTCCCAGAGTGCTGGGATTATAGGGGTGAGCCCCTGCACCTGGCTACTTATATATAACTTTTTATTTTTTAGGGGAAGATACATTCTTTGTATAATTAGAAAAAAAAAGTTATTTTCAATGTAGACAATAATTTTTCTATTATCATCTTTCACTTTACATCAACCATACCAAAGATCATGAAATTATTAATGTAGGGAGGGAAAAGGGCAATTGGATATACTTCAGTGCTCATGTACCAACCTCCATCCTAAAGTTTCGATTTCTTCTCACTTGCTGTTTCCCAGCAGCTGTTGTTATCACTGAGGCAGAACAGCACCACATTGTGCTTGCTGCTCTCATTGGTTTGGACACAGTCCTCGCCAAGTGAAAAAGAGCATTATGTGATCACAACCTCCTACAAAAATATGCATTTTAAATTTATAAAGTGTTATAAATTTCTATATATCCCCTTTTCTGTTATTCACAATAGTTAAGAAAGCTAATCTTAGCATTAATCAGGTGGCATCTATTATTGGTAGTATTTAAATATTTTACATAATTATTGAATTACTTATTGTTCTATCTGATCAAAACAAATAAGAATTAATAAAGCAAATGTTGAAATGCCATCAAATTAAACTTTTTCAATTGTCTCTTTTTCAGGTAACAATCTTCTGAAAACCGACTCATCTATCCTCAAAACCATTTCTGTACTAAGTAGTACTTATTTCTGTACTAATTCTGAAAAAATATTTCTGTACTAAGTAGAATGAAATACAATAGGCAGTCTTAAAGCAGCAATCACTTCCAGTTAGCTGAATTGTGTGATTTTGTAAAACATTTCTCTTTACTAACTTTGACATTATTAGCACTTTTATACAATGATAAAATGATTAAATCCTTAAACAAGATTTACATGGCCTTTTAGTCTGCTCCATAAGACCTCCAACCCCCCAAACCCACAAAAGCACACAAATATAAACACTCACACAAGCACACATGCATTCTATTTTTTTTCAGACTTCATGATGAATATTTGATGTAAAAAGCACACTTTTTAAAGGAATCACCCTATCAAACATAAAAATCTTCTTCCCTGTGTAGTGTGCGTGTGTCTGTGTGAGTCTGTGTGTGTATCCCTTAGGGAAAACTGTTATTGTTTTGATATTCCCTCTTGATTTTTTTTTCAGGAACAAAAAAAATCAAATATACTGTAGTTTTAACAATCGACTGCATGGTGACCACTGTTAATAATAATAATATTATGTCTTTCAAAGTTGCTAAAATATATTTTTAAAATTCTCATTAAAAATGACAAATGGGTGAGGTGATGGATATGGAAAGTAGCTTGATCAAATTTTCCTATACTGTATACATATATCATAATATCATAAACCCCATAAACATGCACAATTATTTGTTAGTTAAAATATCTAAGTGCGTGTTTACATATATACACTATATATGTAAATAATATATATATAGTATTATACAATATATATATTGTATTATACATTAAGTATATATATATATATACATACACACACGAACATATATTTTTTATATATATCAAGTACTGTGGCTGGAACTATCGAGGAGAAACAAGGAAATTCCCTTGTGTGTGCAATTAGCTTTTTTCTTTCTTTGTTGTAAAGATGATTACCATGATTCTTAGGGAGATGTGAGCACCATTATTTGGATTTTATTGCCAAAGTTTGACTTTTAGTGTCATTATTAATGAATCTGAATTCAATATTTTAATATTATTGAGAAAGATAATTAGTTATAGCTGAAGCAAAAAGCTACCAGCTGGAGTTCTACTTAATTATCAGGATGCCAGCAGAACTTGTAAGGTTGTCTGAAATTGAACTCTCCTACTATTCATATTAACATCAGTTTAATCAATGTCTTTATTTTAGTGTTATGAATTGACTCAGCTCTCTTAGAATCTTAGCCAAATTTATCTTTGCTTCAGTGGATTGAAGAGCTGGTTTGATTAAAAAAAACTTTCTTGTAATTAAAAATTTTCTAAACTTGCTTTGCCAAAGTGTATCTTCAGAAGTTAGATAGATGCAAGGGAACTGAATGTAAAATATATAATACTGCAGAAAATTCTGAGTTCTTAGCAGCTTTGGATAATTTTTTGCTTAGATGCGCTTTATATAGAGGTTAACTTTGATATTCTTCTCCATATTTCGAGTCTTTTAAATAACTTCTGTTCTCATGCGTGATCCCCATCCTGTGTTTACACTCTCAAAAGCAATCCAACACATGAGACAACCCACTGGAATAGAGGTGACCAAGAATCTTGGTAGAGTGTCATTAGTTTCTGCTATCAGGAGCCTACTACAGCATTTCATTTGGAGCAAAAAATGATGCAAAATAGAGATCCAAAGATACACATATTGGAATTTTAGAAGGTAATGAAAGTTTACAGAAGAAGATTTTAGAGATTAACTATTTTAGCCTCAGAATTTGGAAATGGAGGCAAGAATAAGAAATGATTTCAGTATAAGCTTTTTTTGTTGGCAAAAAATATAAGATCTATGTTAAGGTTGGATTAAGATTTGGGGAAATGTTTAGACCTCAAACAAAAGTCATTAAAAGCACAAGATTCTATCAGAAGCAGGAAAGCCAACAGAAGTAAATACAGCCTGTGACCTGTGCTTGCACAGTGTTTAAGCTAAGATTATCATTAAACATTTCAAAGAGTTCCAAAGAACATAAACAGAGATTTTTATAAAGCCTGTAAAGCTAGATTATTGTTACCTGGGCCTTTATAGAAGAAAAGTTTGCATATCTTTGAGTATGTAATTATAATTCCTAAAAGAAATAAGAGAGCGAATGGGACAGGAACATGGTTCTATGTATAAAAACTAATGAAAACTAAAAAACAGATAACAGAAGTAATGTGAAAAGCAGCAAGACAAATTTTTTTTTTTTAAATACTAGCATATTATAGTAAATTGATAAATAGCAAGGACAATAAATAAGAAAACATTGACTCTAAAGCAAGAACAAGTTCTACTGTCTTATAAAAAATCAACAAAGTACTGAGAGCTGATTTCTCAAGGAAACAATGAAATCTAGGAGACCCTAATTACATACTCAAAGTTCTAAAAGAAAAATAACCAATGTCAACCATCAATTCTATAAATATCAGTACTGTAAACAAACCAAACCAGAGAAAATTTGGCAGGAGCAGTCACACCTTACATAAAATATTAAAGGATACTATTCAAAGGGAAGAAAAATAATCTCAGAGGAAAAACAGAAATGCAAGAAGCATCAGAAAGTGAGATGCATTACTTATTAGTAAATGATGGCTGCAGAAACAATAACTTTGTTGTAAGTTTCACATAATACAGAATTTAACTGTACTTGAAAAATAAATAAAATAAATAAAATTGGATTTCTATTACCAGTAACAAGCAGAACATAAAGTTTAAAAAATATATAGCATTTACTATAGCGTCAAAAAATAAAATGGTTATGAATAAATTTAAAGAAAAGGTGAGACATCTGAGTAGAAAAAATCATATAAAATGTTACTGAGAGAAATTGTTAAAGCCCAAATAAGTAAAAGAAAATAAATATTTATATCTTGAAAAACTCATTTTAAAGACATCCATTCATCCCAGATTGATTGATTTATTCAAGACAAAGCCAATATAAATGACAGTGAAATGTTTGCATAAATTAACAAAGAAATTTATGTGGAAAGAAGAAAGAAGAGCAAGACAACCTTGAAAGAGAACATATTCGAAGAACATACAATTCTCCGTACGTCACCTGATCATCATAAAGCTTCAATTTGAGTATTGGGCTAATGTCACAGCTTTCTTTCTTATTTTCTTTTAGAATAGTTATAGACATGCAGAAAAATTGAGCAGATCCTACTAAGCATTCCCATACACCTCACACCCAATTTATCTTATTTACATCTTACATTAATATAGTGTGCTTGTTCCAATTAATGAGCCTACCACTAAACACCAAAATTTTATTGTGTTTGAAATAAAGACTGATCTTGCTTTTAGTTATATTTATTGTCAAAAATAAAAATAAAAATAAAGAACCCTCTCACCACTTCTTTACTGGCTTACACCAAAGATCTTCACTTCATTTTCTTCAGATTTAACCAAAGCCTTCAAATCTGATAGCTCCGGACAAGGCTTTGGAGAATGTGTGTCCTGCTATTCAACTGTGTCGGTTGCTATAGCACTCCCTAAAGGTCAAACACAACTTAAGTCACGTATAGAAAAATCAATTAATAAGTCAATATCCATTATAAAGCCTTAAATGCTACACTCAAACCTCTTCAGTTACTGTCAAACATGTTATCTGATAAGCATTGTTTTCTTTAATTTTTTTTTTTTTTATTTATCCTGGACCCATGCATAGTATCTATTCAGTAAATATTTGTTGAATGAATAAATGAATATGGTATGGCTGATATAAATGCACTCTCCTGGGTTTTAAAATTTACCTAAATTTTATAAAAATACATCATTTATTTTAAAACTTCAGTTTTAAAGTTGATAAAGTAGTAATGATTTAAATAGCAATTATAATTTACATATGTTATAACCATTAGAAATACTTGTTATATTATTTAGAAACTAAATATATAACTAAGACAATTTACAGAGAATTAACATCAGCCAGTTCCTAGTAACTAAGCTACCATACACATTTTCCTAGAGAGAAAAATGAATGCAGTAAACATGATTTTATAATGTTTTGGCACTTTAATTTTCTGCTTCAGGTCAGGAACTTATTCAAAGTTTTACAAGTAGATAAAATAGTTTAAATGACTTTAACTATTGAAAGGCTTTTGACTCTTTCAAAGTAAATGTTCTTACTCTGTGAAGTTTTTAAAAATATATAGAATATGTTGCTGTTTATGATTGTTCAGTAACTCCAAATATATGCTATTCCTAATGGTTTTGAAAAGTAAGAACATACTTTTATAAAACAACTTAATAGTTTTCCTTCAATTTATATGTTTAGAACAATTTACGAAAGATGCAATCTAGTTGATGTGGGTTCCGTAGTGGGCAGGATAGTGTATTTGCCATTATGGTACTAACATCATTTAGAGAGAATAAAGAACTTGCTAGCTTTTTTCATTTATGTGTCTTTTAAAATTTACTTATTTTATTTGTCCATGATATCCAAAATGAAATTTTGCTACATTTTATGAAGTGCATGACTTATAATTATGATAGATTTTAATTGATGTTACTTAATTAAGAGCTGATTAGTCTTCTATTTCATTTATAAGAACTGTGATTAATAAGGATTAGCAAATGTAATTGACTTCTAAATCAGCTCAAGTACATTAATTCCATAATTCTGCCAGTGTGATATCTATACACATTAATTTTATAAAGTGATATGCATGGAGAGAAAAAAGATTACTTTGATATTAAATTTGTTTGTACAAAGACTAACATTACATATAATATCAGTTCACTGTGATTTCAAATTATTTCTGACTCAATAAAGAGTTAAGTGGAATTTCTTTCTTGAATAGCTTACCTTAGCCCTTGTATTTTGAAATATTGTATTTTTACTCAGTTTTAATTTTTATTTATATTCAATAAAAATAGCCATATAAATAGAACCTTCATTAAATATTATGATACCTATATTGTAATACCTCAAATCATTTTATTTTCAGTTCATTGCCAGTGAATTTGGCTCAGAGTAAGAATGTAACATGAAGAAATACTTGCTCCAGAGGCAGCAGCACGGTTATATATATGTATACATTTATACACATATATATAATTATACCTATACACACACACACACATATATATGACTTCAGACCTAAAAAAAAATGTAATAATTGCCTTAACAATGTTTGTTCCTATTACACTAGCGTACATTATGAGCAGTCTTATTTGCTGATAGTTTCTCCTACTTTTATTTTATTCATTTTATCTTTTAGGCCATATAGCAATAAATACCATTACCAATTCAAAAATAAAGTCCCCACTTCTCCCACTGCATTACTTGTACAAAATACATTATGGACAGCATAGGTCACTTGTTTAATGCAACACAAAATTTATAGTACAGACTAAAAATGTCTCTAAACATACTCCTTTTTTTTTCTTTTCTCCTGACATCAGGTTCCAAACCATCAAGACAGACATAAACATATAATCTTTAGGGAGCAGCACAGAAAGCATAAAATGTTGTTACTCAAAACATTCATCATCATTTGATAGAGTGAACATATAGTTTCTCAAATTGTCGACCATTTTCACCTCAAAAATAGCTGAAAAGAGCCAAAGTCTATTTCCTTTGAACCCTCAAATTCCATGCCAAAATCAGTTTTATACAGAAGATGCTAGGGTCATTTTTTAAAAAGGGAAAAAGAGATGGTGGCACCTGTGGCTCAAGGAGTAGGGTACTGTCCCCATATACTGCGGGTGGCAGGTTCAAGCCTGGCCAAAACTGCAAAAAGAAAAAAAAAAGGGAAAGTTGAATTCAGCTTTATTTCAGTTGACAATATTTTTATGTTAGTTTCCAAATTATAATTTTGATAATATACTGTAGGTATATTGCAAATAAACTTCTCAATGAGCTTAAAAGAAGTAGAAACCATAAAATATTTGAAAGAAGCTTATGAATAACCTATTTTAGAGTATGGCAGTTTACTATGAAATATAAAAAACAGACTGTGGGAAAAATGAAAGGTCATCTTAGCTGAAAAATGAGTCTGAAAATCCTGATCTTTCTATTAGTTATTTGAAGCATGTGACTTCCAGATAAAATTATACAGTGGTAGAGAGGACAACGAAAGGCAAAATAAGTTATTGTTTTTATATATCCAGAGAGTTTGGGTCTGGTTTGATTTTAATTTTAATTTTAATTTTGCTAAAATACTTACCTCTTAGTATTTAATTGTTCTTCTATGATGCTTGTTATAGGTAAAACATTTTTTTTACAACATGTAGAATTAGACTGTAAAATCTCATCTTTTCTAGTTAAAAGCATTTAGATTGAAGTTTGGACAGTTTGAAAAAGTCACTTTCAACTTAACTTTAAGAAAATTACTGAGTGAAGGATCTACTATTTACATGTACCATCACTATGAACAAAAAGCTCCTAAAAAAATTTCTGTTTTCTCTCACTCAACTACAACCAAAATAGACTTTAATACATTCTAACCACTTTATATTTATGCATTGATGTATCCATTTGCTACATTAAAGTCTTCTATTATGAAAGATAATTCCTTTGGTTTAGAACAGTGATTCTCAACCTTCCTAATACCACAATTCTTTAATACAGTTCCTGTGGGTTGCGACCCACAGGTTGAGAATGCTGGTTTAGAAGATCTACTTCTTTATATATATATATATATATATATATATATATATATATATATATAGTTAAATCATAGCTGTGTACATTAGTGCAATCAAGGGGTACAATGTGCTGGTTTCATATACAATCTGAAATATTCTCAACAAACTGTTCAATGTAGCCTTCATGGCATTTTCTTAGTTATTGTATGTAGACATTTGTATTCTGCCTTTAGTAAAGTCTCGCCTGTACCCATTCTAAGATGCACCATAGGTGTGGTCCCACCCATTACCCTCTCTCCACTCTAAACTCCCCCCTCCCTTCCCCTTCCTTGGCCCTTTCCCCATAGTCTTGTGCTATAGTTGGGTTATAGCCTTCATGTGAAAGCTATAATTTAGCTTCATAGTAGGACTGAGTACATTGGATACTTTTTCTTCCATTCCTGAGATATTTTGCTAAGAAGAATATGTTCCAGCTCGATCTATGTAAACATGAAAGAGGTAAAGTCTCCATCTTTCTTTAAGGCTGCATAATATTCCATGGTATACATGTACCACAGTTTGCTAGTCCATTCGTGGGTCCATGGGCACTTGAACATCTTCCATGACTTAGCAATTATGAATTGGGCTGCAATAAACATTCTGGTACAGATGTCTTTGTTATTTTGTGATTTTTGGTCTTCTTGGTATAAACCTAGTAAAGGAATTATAGGATCGAATGGCAGGTCTATTTTTAGGTCTCTATATTCTCCAAACATCCTTCCAGAAGGAACGTATTTAGTGTGCATTCCCACCAGCAGTGTAGAAGTGCGCCCTTTTCTCCACATCCACACCAACATCTCTGGTTTTGGGATTTTGTTATGTGGGCTACTCTTACTGGGGTTAGGTGATATCTCAAAGTAGTTTTGATTTGCATTTCTCTGATGATTAAGGATGGTAAGCTTTTTAAAATGTGTTTGTAGATCGTGCGTCTGTCTTCTTTAGAGAAGTTTCTCTTCACGTCCCTTACCCACCCTGAGATGGATCATGTGTTCTTTTCTTGCTAATATGTTTGAGTTTTCTGTGGATTCTTGTTATTAGACCTTTATTGGAGGTATAACCTACAAATATTTTCTCCCATTCTGAGGGCTGTCTGCTTGCTTTACTAGAAGATCTACTTCTTAATTAAAACTATATATATATATATATATATATATATATATATATAACTATATAGTTATATATATATTGTTATATATATATTGTTATATATATATAATTGTTATATATATATATAATTAAAACAATATATATATGTATATATATATATATATATATGCAGTTTTGAGACATGTATTTCTACGTAATTCAGCCTTAAATGAAAACTTAAATAACTAGATATTTTTGCTATTTTTTTTTGGGGGGGGGTTGTTTTATTTTACATTGATAATTCTAGCTTCATGTTGGAACCCATAAGAATATATTCAGTGAACAGGCATTCTGATGAAACATTTTACTTTGCTTGGAGAAACAGGAATTTAAATTTTCTTAGCTGTAAAAAGGGCAAAGCTTATAAAAATGACATTCTATATAGATATGTCTATGTATCAAAAAGTTAAAGACCAGCTTCATATTGATTTACAGCTCCAAAATACTTTTAGCAGTATTTTATAAAAGATAATGGCTTCCACATGCACTTAGAACATCTTTTCCCCATGTGGATATGTTTCTCTTCAATGGTGCCAATTATACTCATCAAAATAAGACATGTTCTACAACTGGCTCAGAATGAAGCCATCATTCTATTTCAGCGGCACATGGCTAAGCTAAATGGCTATTAAGTCTTCCCACTCTAGCAATTTCTTCATCCTGGTTAATATGGAATTATTTTGTGTTTCCCATAGAATATGGTATTATGTTCAAACTTTGAGGAGATAAAAGATACAATCTAATAAAAACATATTATTCATATAACCCTATGGACCCTGCCACCTCATACCAATTAAATCCCATCCCCAAATTCCACAGCCATTTTTGGATTATTTTGCTTACTCATTATTATTTACCATTAATCTAGGAATATCTTCTTTCAAGAATATTCAATATCAGAAACTAACAAGTGAAACAATTTCCTGGTTTACTGAGACCTTGCGATTAAGCCTCAGTTGATGAATATAGAAAATAATTCCTAGGTTGGGGAGCAGTTAGGGTGATTCCCCATCTTGGCAATTGTAAATTGAGCTGCGACAAACAGTCTACTGCAAATGTCCCTATGGTAGAAAGATTTTTTTTAAATGGGATTGCAGGATAAAGCAGATAATATAGGATGTAGTTTAATTATCTTAATTTTTATATGTACTTTTACTTTTCAAACATATTAAGAAATATAAAATGCTGAAGTCATCTCATAAAACAATGCTCAAGCTTATTTTTAAAAATGTATTTGCAACCCAAGACATATCCAAGACTCACAGAGCATATTAGAAAAAAAAAATTACCTGCTGGTGCCCCAGTAATATGTTGACAGAGTATAAGCACATTTTCTTATTTTCACAAACTGTAGCTAAAACCTTGGGCATTGAACATAAAATTAATGTAAGTAGACTCTGAAAGATAACACAGAAAAAGGCAGAAAATCTAGAGGGTACAGGATGTAAGGAATGGCACAATAGTGAGGTCCTAGAGTTTTTTCTTGTCTTAAAAATCCCAAATGGGGCATTAGAGAAGCTGGAAACCTAAAAACACCAGTGAATGCTGTGGAGACCAAAGTGGCTTCCTCTTGGGTGCTAATCTGCCTTATTTACTTCTGATTAACCCAGTCCTGGAAATGCCTCCTGATTCACTGTATTTACTGTACCTTGCATAAGAATATGTACTCTGCTTTAGGTCAAAGCAACCTTGATGTTATCACTCAAATTATAGACTATCATGCACAGAGCATTCTGGCCTGTTCCTGGAGGATTGCCTTCAATATCCTACACAATTCACATACATTCTTCACCTGTGGTTATAACTCTGGGTCTGGGGGATAAAAGTGCAGCGATCTACTTGTCTTGCTGCCACTTAAGAGCAAGCTTCGGAGTTCCCCTCGTAAATCACCCTGTACTGTCTAACTGTATTTGTCTGCCTCATTTTCGGTTTCAAGGCTCTTTCTGTATTTGTGGGTTACTTTTCATATATGATCCTATCAAGAAACAGGTACAGACCCAAAATATATTAACGTCCTAAAATCTTGCTTTCTCTAGTTAAAAAGCCAGGAAAAGGTGGCTTAGGACAGAAAACTTTTAGACAATAACCACTTTACTCCAGGCAAACTCCACAGATCAAAAATGTGGCCCAACTTCTCACAGCAGCAAAGGTGTTGGTGAGAAATGTTTTTATCTATATATTTCCAGAATCTCAAGTCCTAGGGTTTCCCCTCTTCTTTATAAAGTCCTCAACTATAGTGTGTAAACTTTCCTAGACTCTAAAGTCGTCTCTTAAATTAGGTCGTAAATTATGCTACTTTTAAAATTAATTCCAGGGTTTCGTTTTCACCCCAATCAAGCCTCTAGCTCCTGAAGAAGAGAGTCTCTTTTATACCAGCAAGGTTGCCCTAAACTCTCAGATGGGCTTGTCGTTTCTCTCTGCATAGATGCATTCACGATGCTTAGTAATGGCACAAACAACGACACAACACATGAAAATAGACTCTTCATCATACACAATATTTTAGAAAATTTTATTATAGTTTTGGAAACCATCACAATATTCCTCTTGGTCATATTCAACTTCTGCACAAATACAAATATGCTTATGGTGGCTTGTCTGCTCCCCGCACATTTTCATTTACATGTGGTATCATATAATCAAACTAAAGGGAAATTCTTGTTCACTTTCAATGTGATATTTGTATTTAAGTGTTTACTTTGACCTCAAATAGTTTTCATTTTGAGTATCTGTGATAAGTATTGAGTGACCTTTTATAACACTCAGGCTTTTCTATCTGAACAGTGGGAATGCTTTAAAACAGAGCTTTGCTCACAGATCTTTAAATCAGATTTAAATGTAAAAAAGCATTTATTTATAATAGCATTTATAACCAACTTTTTTTTTATTGTTGACTTTCAGCATTAATGCTACTTCTGAGTGAGCAAATTCAAAGAAACAGCCTTGCCATCTTCAGATTATAATTATAGTGCTGAGAAAAAAGAAGAGAATCCATTGTCAATAATTTCTCTGTGAATATGTATGTAAATACTCATATCAGCTGTAAAACTGACTTCTTTTGATAAAAACAAAAGGCATGCAGAGATTTTCAGAGGAATCTAGCATTTGATAAAGAAAGTTTATTGAGATTTAATGCAGACATCCAACTACTTAAACCCTGAAATACAGTTTAGCCTAGAATTGTCACCCACTCCATTTGCAATATAGTTAAGGTTTTTTCCAATAATATCACTACCATGAAAATGAGACAAAGTTTCCAGTCAAAAATGACATCAAATCCTCTTTCAACCATGTGTGGCAGTTATTGTATCACATGTAAAAGGATTTAACTTCCATAACTGGCTTAAAACTAAATGGGAAACCCTTCTCCTTATCTTTCCTACCTTGCCTGGCTGAGCCAATCCAGATGTTGCTGTTGTTGGCCTCATAGCCAACAACTCCTACCTACTGGCTATATCAGCATCAGCTTCCTGCTTACAGATATTTTGGGGTAACATGGCTCTGTCAGATATTCTGCCCCCTCACTGCAAAGTGTTAACGAGTCAACATTACACTCAGTTACAAGTCACCTGAGATCAGACAGGGCTCATTTCACTCACTTTTTTCAGAGGACTTCTGCTGGAGATGATGAATAAACCATTCTCATAAATTTGTTCCGATTACTTCATAATCCTCATGTTTAATGGATTTTAGAATGAATGCTATTTTTGTTTTTAGTTTTATTGTGGTAGCATCGATGTGCAAAAATGTGCATACATTTCATGTATGCATCTGGATGAGTTTAGACAAATGTATATACCCAAAATACTATCATAATAACTAAGGTACTAAGCATGTCTATTACTTCCAAAGGCTTCCTTGCAGTTTTTGCATGCACATGTGTATGCAAGTATGTGTATGTGTGTACATGTGAGTTTCTGTCCATCTCTCTGTTTTGGTGAAAATACTTCTGACATCGATTCCTTAATACATTTCAAAGTTTACAATGAAACTTTGTATTTGTTACCTATAGTCCAGCGGTTCTCAACCTGTGGGTTGGGACCCCTTTTTAACAATGAAAATACATTGCAGCATTAGGAAGGTTGAGAACCACTGCTATAGTCACTATATTGTACTATAGATCGATTGCACTTACTCATTCAGAAACAATTCTCTATTTCCTCCTGCTCCCAGCTCCTGGAAACCAGGCCTCTAGTATCTACTCCTCTGAGTTTGGCTCTTTTAGAGACCTCACATAAGTGGAATCACACAGTTATTTGTTCTTCTGTGACCGGCTTAATCCATTAAACATAATATCTTATAGTTCATTCATATTGTCGTGACTGTCAGTATTTTCTTCCTTTTTTTGAGACTGAGTAATAGTCCATGGTATATTAGAGGCCTGACAATTAAGTTTATGAACTCATCCTAGAAAAATGTCCTACATACCTCACTGATGAATATCACTACAGTCATCTTTGAAGTCCTCCCTTTGGGAAGTTACGCAGCCATGCCAGCACCTGGTCCACCTTTCAAAGCAATTTGAAACTCTTTTTCTGGAATGGCCATTAGAGCTGTTGTCATATTACCTCTGATGTCCTGAATGTTATCAAAATGTCTTTCTTTAATATTCCCTTTATCTTTAGGTAAAGAAAAAAGTCATTGGTGGCAAGATCGAGTATGTGGGGGGGGGGGGGTTGCTATACAGTTGTTTATCGGCTACAAACTCCCTCATAGACAATGTCATGTGAAATGGTGATGCATTATCATGATGCAAGAGCCATGAATTGTTGTCCAAGATTTTCAGTTAAGATTTTCCTAATTATTTCTCTATGGATGGTTACTTTGTCTGCTATGCTTCTCAAAGTCAGTTCAAAATTTTGAAGTTCAATTTGATGAATTCTTGCAGCGTTTTCATCAATTCTGCTTGTTCCTGGTTTCAATCTGACCTCAGTGATATTTTCTGTTTCTTCAGAAAAACATTTAATCCATTTGTACACCACTGATTTCTTCATGGCATTGTCCCATATACCTAGACTAATATGTCCCTGATTTCATTCCTGCCAAATTTAACAAGAAATTTAATGTTCACTGTTCTAATTAAAGCTCCAACATTCTTGTGATGGCACACAAAAATATGCAACAATAATGAACACTACTCAGCAAGACAGTGCCACATTTTGACATGAACACTGCTGTGAGACACTAATATACCAAGGTTATGAACCATTACTGAGCTGTTCATATAGTGCTGCTGATGTAAACACAGGGTGGCAAGTTTGTGAACTTAATTGTCAGACCTCACACATACCACAATATCTTTCTGTCCTCTGATAATTGGTTTGCTTTTGTCTATTGGCTCTTGTGAATAAAATTACAGTGAATGTGGGTGTGCAGATATCTCTTTGAGATTTGATTTCCATTTTTTTATATAAACTCAGAAGTGGGATTGCTGAATCATATGGTAGTTTTATTGTTTTATTTTGAAATGTTTAAGCACTTCCTTATTGCTTTCTTTCTTTCTTTTCTTTTCTTTTTTTTTTTTTTTGAACTACCTTTGCCCTTACTACAACTATCTTTCGTATAAATATTTTTCTGTCTTAGCACTTTAAATTACTTCACATCAACATTTATATCTCTTTTACATCACCAGGGAGAGGGGAGGGGAGGGGGGAAGGTTGATAGAGGGAGGATTAGTAGAGGGACCACACCTATGGAGCACAATGCAAGTACAAGTTGGATCTATCAGGTGTAGAACACAAATGTCTTATCACTTTCTTTCTTTTTTTTATTATTAAATCATATCTGTGTACATTAATGCAATCATGGGGCACCATACACTGGTTCTATAGACAATTTGACACATTTTCATCACACTGGTTAACATAGCCTTCCTGGCATTTTCTTAGTTTTTGTGTTAAGACATTTATATTCTACATTTACTAGGTTTCACATGTACCCTTGTAAGATGCACTGTAGGTGTAATCCCACCAATCACCCTCCCTCTGCCCATCCTCCCTCCTCTCCTCCCCTCCCTTTCCCCTTCCCCATATTCTTAGCTTATAACTAGGTTATAGCTTTCATATGAAAGCCATACATTAGTTTCATAGTAGGGCTGAGTACATTGGATATTTTTTCTTACCTTCCTGAGATACTTTACTAAGAGGAATATATTCCAGCTCCATCCATGTAAACACGAAAGAGGTAAAGTCTCCATCTTTCTTTAAGGCTGCATAATATTCCATGGTATATATGTACCACAGCTTGCTAGTCCATTCGTGGGTCCATGGGCACTTGGGCATCTTCCATGACTTAGCAATTATGAATTGGGCTGCAATAAACATTCTTGTACAAATACCTTTGTTATAATGTGATTTTTGGTCTTCTGGGTATATACCTAGTAGAGGAATTATAGGATTGAATGGCAGATACCTAGTAGAGGAATTATAGGATTGAATGGCAGATCTATTTTTAGATCTCTAAGTGTTCTCCAAACATCATTCCAAAAAGAATGTATTAATTTGCATTCCCATGTGTGGTGTAGAAGTGTTCCCTTTTCTCTACATCCACGCTTACATCTCTGGTCTTG